>JABUQX010026335.1:15000-17500 GCA_015478945.1 Trachelipus rathkii
ATATATATCATAAATACATATATATATATATATATATATATATATATATATATATTAAAAGCTTCAAATCACAATGAAAAAAATAAAATATGAAACGCTCGACGTATTTAATGATAAAAACATTTTTTTTTTACTCATCTGATTGCAACAAAAATGCGAAATTTCTCCCAAACAAAGAATGAATCACATTTTCTTCATCATTACTCAGCAATACGGTACCTGAAAAATAAAAGAAAATAATAAATAAATAAATGTCGCTAGACTGACGTAGAGAGAGAGAGAGAGAAGAGAGAGAGAAGTAAGAGAGAGAGAGAGAAGATGAAGAGAGGAGAGAGAGAGAGAGAGAGAGAGAGAGAGAGAGAGAGAGAATTATATAATATACATCCGGGGTTCTATCTCTCTCTCACCCACATTTCGTAAAGGGACAGAAAGAAACAAACTGACAAACGATACATCATCACACAAATTGTAGTGCAATGACTCCTTCAAAGAAATTAAAATTGAATCGAATATAATGACGACAACTGTAATCAAATAAAGAGGAATATTTATGGCGAATTGAAGGAAAAAAAAAACAAAGGTTGCTTTGAAAGCATTAATAATTACACACATACCCAGCAACTACACACCCCCCCCCAGAAGGAAAGAGAGAGAGAGAGAGAGAGAAGAGAGAGAGAGAGAGAGAGAGAGAGAGAGAGAGACGAGAGAGAATCTTTTCCTTCTTCCTCCTTTAATAATAATCATATTATACTTCTCTCCCATATATATATATAGTAGTAATATATATATAAGTATATATATATATAATAATATAATATATATATATATATATAATATTTATATATATATAGTATATATAATATATATAATAATATATATATATTATATTAGTATATTATAGTAGTTAGGTATAGCTTTTGCTTACAATGTTATAATAAATTTATCCCTCCCTTTGGGGGGTGTTAGAGAGCTCGTATCCCCTTGAAACTTGGCAACCCCAAATTTGATGACGTAACATCGTCATAGGCGAGGTTACGTATCTCTTGCTCGTCCGTAGAGGTTGCAGCCCTTCTTAAAGTTGTTAATTTCAGCCCCCCCCTTTAGAGGTTGTTAGAGAGCTCGATTCCCCTGAAACTAAGTAGCTTCATAGGTGGTTGTGTCACCTTGTCATAAAACGAGGTTACGTATCCCTGGCTAGTCCGTAGGGGTTGCACCCCCCTTGAAGTTATTTTCAGCCCTCCTTTTGGATGTGTTAGAGAGATCGTATCCCACTACCCAAATGATATTTTTATTGATAGTGAGGTCACCTCGTCTACTTATCCCTGTACCTCCGTAAGGGGGTGCTACCCCCTCCAAGTTGAGACTAGAGCATTATATAATGTAAAGTTATTGATACTCAGACCTTTTGAGACGAAGGGTTAAGATTTTATGGTTCGGACCTTTTGAGGGAAAGACGAAATCCAAGTCATGTCGGCAGTTCACTTGGAAATTTCCATTACATCGTTAGATTTTGACACGATGTGTTAAAGTACAAGTTAATAAGGTCGGGGAACTCGTTCCCGAGGTCGAAAGGCGTTTAGGTCTTAACCCTAACACCCCGCGCACCGCACCGCTTAAAACCCATTGTACTGAGTCATAGGGTTATGATTCGCGTTTTTATTTTCGAGTTCTCGTGATCGTCTTTCCTTCAAACTTTGTATCCTTATTGCAGGTGGTGACACCTCGGCGGAGTTAAGGTTTAACACCGCTACACCCTCCAAAGGGGGATGCTGTTCTGATAGTATCTATAATAACCGATACTCAACCGATACCGATACCGATACCAAAATCCTATGTGTAAATAATTAGAAATTTAACTTTAATTTTAAAAATTATTTGAGAGCTGTTAACCTGTTTAAGCTCCGGTACATATCTACAGACACCATTAAAGTAATAAAACTATTAATTATCGGTATCAGTACTTGGCATCGGCAATTCCAAGACATTGGTAGCTTTGTGGTATCGGTATCGACCAAACTGAAAAGTTTGTTATCGGTACTCGGTATCCCTATCGGTAAAATTTTTGCTTTCGCTCCATCCCTAATATTATATATATATATAATATATATATATATAATATAATATATAATAATATATTATATATATATTATAATATAATATATTAACTATATTATATTATAAATATATATATATATATATATTAATATAATATCTAATATATATAATAAATAATATTCAATTATACATACTTAAGTATACGTACAAAAGGCTACTACAGATTTGCTAAAGTACAAGTAACAAGTACATGAAATATGGATTGTGCTTAAGCACAAGCACAAGTACATGGCAGCGAGTACAAATTAAAGTACAATGGCCAATGGAGATTCCATATATCTTTTTAAAAGTTTCAGATTTAGAAATAAAAATTAATGGATCATACACTAAGAGAAAGATCTAACCCAGCCATTCTAAAATCTGTTATAACAATGAAAATAAATCG
>JABUQX010026335.1:22500-25000 GCA_015478945.1 Trachelipus rathkii
AGTGGAACCTGAATTGGGCAAACACCATAATATTTCTTTCAAGTCGAACAATTTAAGAGGTCAACCTCCAAAAACCTGCTGCAAATATAGGGTCAAACTATCTTACTACAAATAAATTATCAACGTTCATATAACTCCAGATAATAAAAAAAAAAAAAAAAAATATATATATCATATATAATATATATAGATATATATAGTATATATATATATATAATATATATAATATTATATATTATATATATATATAATATATATATATATATATATATAACTATAATATAAGATATATAGTTATTAAGCTCATCATAAAAGATCTCATGGACCAGTAAGGCAAATATATCCTCTATAATTAATAAATATGTCTGACAACTGTGAATGAGACCGGATCTTGGGTAGCCTTTCAAGAAGGCGTCATCACGTTTTCGTTAAATCATCCGACAAAATGTAATATTATTGTTATCTGCTGTGCTCTATGCAAACTACTTTGCGTAGTACCTCCTAACTCTCTCTCTCTCTCTCTCTCTCTTCTCTCCCTCTCTCTCTCTCTCTCTCTCCTTCTTCGTCTTTCTCTCGTCTCTTCTCTTCTCTGTCCTCTCTCCGCTCGTCTCTCTCTCTCATATATAAATATATATATATATATATATATAAATAATATATAATATGATAATATATATAATATATAATATAATATATATCATATAATTAAATATAGTATATATATGATATATATGGCCATTCCAGTACAAATCAGCACAGAAGGGAACCACTTGACCTCAGATTTTTTTAAACCCGGCCAGCACAAACGACAACCTTTGTTAGAAACCAAAGAATATAGAATATCGTGCTAAAAATTTTCTAGTCCCTACCATTGGATAGCAGGTCTCCTCCCCCCCAATCTCCCAAAGTTCAAATTCTGGCCAACTTAAAGAGGTTAGGTTAGGTTAGGTTAGGTTAGGTTAGGTTAGGTTAGGTTAACTTAGGTTAGGTTAACTTATGTTAGGTTAGGTTAAAAATTGGAAGTCAGCATGCAAGTTAAAATCTTTCTCCAAAGAAAGCAAGAAAATCACAAGATATAGAGAATCAAATGAAAGGTGAATGAATTCAATTGATTATAAATACAATTTATTTAACTAAAATATCAGTTTTAAGTTCTTTAAACATCCAAAATATGGGCGGTTTGTGTGTAATTTTTATAATTTGTTTACCAATTTTCAGGTTCAATGAAATCATGACCGAGTTAGTGGAAGCCTTCAAAACCACAAGAGCCTATCAACGTTGCAACTGTTAAGTTTGTCACCAGATTCTATAGTCCAAGTGAAACTTCAAATTTATTGTTGGAAACAAATATAATAAGTATATATATTCATAATAATATATATATATATATAACTATATAATATAATTAAATATATTATATATAATTATATATATATAATATTATAATATATTTATATATATGATATATATACTAATCGTTGGCTGAGTTATATCTTCTGTGGTTTTGCGGCTGACTTTCGTTTATATATATATAAATATCTTGTCAGAAAAAGCAAAGATTGAAAGACAAAATATTGCTTGCTACCTGAAAGTGTCACATATAAGTAAGGGGTAAGCAATCACTGCTGAACTAAAGAAATAATTTTTTTTTCTTCAAATGTATGGAATTAACAGACAATATGCTGGCAATAAAAAAATTTAAGATATTCAATATTAATTCAAATTTGATTCCAAAAAATTTAAAAAATACTTTAATAAAACTTAACAACATTCTTCAATAAAAGTAAAATAAATAAATCATAAGAAAATTCTTCAATTAATTATAATAAAATAAATTTCTTTTAATTTATAATCTAACATGTAAAAAAAATTTAAATCGACTTTAGAAGGAAACTTTCATATTATATATCATATATATAATATATATATATAGTATATATGTATATATATATATCTAATATATATATAATATATATATATATATATATATATATATATATATATATATCGTAATAAAATACATTGTAAGTATGTAACCCAAGCATCATAAGGCTATTAAATAATTTCAAGATTTTCTACTATGGAGATAACTAAAATCATATTTTCAAATGAACTTGACAATATAACATTATTATTATTTATTATTATTATTATTATTATAATATTGATTAATGATTATTATTATTATTAGTATTATTATTATTATTTATTAGGGCGCATCGAAGCCGCGGAGCCGGAGGTTAGAATTTTTTTGGGTGAACCAGAGTCGAAGCAAGACAAAAAAGGGGCGACTCCCGGCTCCGTTAATGACAAAATCTTTACCTTACAGACACGTCTCCAAACTTTTTTGACATCGGGTCCCCTAAGACGGAAACATAATTATAAGTTTTACCCCTATAGGCATAATAGAATATAATATATAATATAATATAATATAATATAATATAATATTATATAATATAATATAATATATAATATAATATAATATAATATATATAAT
>JABUQX010026335.1:30000-32500 GCA_015478945.1 Trachelipus rathkii
TACAAGATTTTTTTTTTGCTTTGGAGTTGTCTGTATGGTGGTAAAGGATCTTACATGTGGATACATCAGTCTTGGTTTTTGGGGGTTTTAAATAGGGATGAAGGACTTATTTGATGATTTGAACTGCTATCAGAATCTCTCAGATGTCAATGCCATTGATGAAGATGGTTGAAGGCACCGCAGTTGAGCTGAAAATATATTAGGGAACTTTCATAACATAATAGATTCTAATTTATATCTATTTTAATAGAGTTAGACTGTATTGATTTGATTGGTTAAATTGGTTTTTAGCTACTGCATGAACTAAATGCTTGTTGTGGATTGAATTTCTTGTGAGCACATCTATTTGTCAAAATGTTATTCCGAATTCCTCTTTTTTTTTGTAAGTCCTAGCTCCTAGCCTCTATGTCACAGTACTTGCATTGAACCTTTGAACTATTTGTACTCTTAGATAACCTCTGTCCAAATCATGACTTGATCATTTCTGACAACTTTCTGGTGTCATCCTCATCTCAGAGACATTATTTATTACTCACCTATATATAATCTCTTTGTTCAATTTTTTTTCTCTAGATTTTGATTTTCTAAGCGAAAAGTAAGTTTAATTTAAAATTTATTTATATATTTAAACATTGAAGAAATAATATATATTATATTATTTATTATTTATCTTTGAATTGGGCCATAAATTAAATCAGAATTATATAATATTTATTATACTTTCCTAAGATTTATCATAATTATATATGAAAATTATTAGGAGATATTAAATCTTATTCATATATATATATATATAGAGGTAAGTATTTAATAACATTAAATACTTATAGAAAATTATACGAGATACGTCAAAGGTAATAAGACCTAATTATGCAATCATTCAGATATCTCAGTATATGAAGAATTTACAATTATATAGTATTAGTATTATTCAATTGAGCATACTCCCAAATGCTTCAGTTGTGGTCTTATTCCCTAAGAACTAACTCAGTCAGATATTTTGCCTAGGTTTATAAGAGCATAAGATAACTTTAATTGAGGATGTTGTGTTTTTTTTGATAAACCCACCTTCTTGCAACCCTGTAGATACAGAGAATCGCATCCTCTTACAGTTTTATATCTTGCTCGAGGACTTGCTCAAAGCACAAGTAATTAATAAAAATTAATAAATATAAATCCAATAATATAGATAATATAATAATTGGAATAATAAGGTATATTAATTAAAATGAAAATAATCAAACTAAATAATATATGTAATTAATAATATAATGTGAGTAGAACATATAGGACTAACATAAATTTAGAGATGTTTTGTAAAAATGCATGTCAAGACTACTCATACCTTTTTCAATGAAGTATTGTGCTAATAGTAATTTATATTGTATATACTTCCAGATCTCTTTATAATTTCATATAATTGCCTAATCACAAGCTTTACAATTTATCATGACGCACATTCCATCTAGACTACTTCAAACCTTCCTATTTAAAAACCTGTTTCAACATGTTAAAGAATTTACTGTACACCTTTTAATGAAGGGTATAGTATAATAATATTGTAAGGCATACAATAATTGCACAATACTATGCAATTTGTAGTTTAACCTTTCAAATAACAAAGAATGCGAGAGAATTACGCATTGTATGATTGTCTATGTGGCTAAACAGTGAATGTAGGTGGGATTTGTCTTTTGGGGTACATGGGTTTCGTTTAGTTTTGATTGGATAACGTGGTTAATCCTTCACATAACACTGGGTCCGTCGAAGGATTGTGCGATTTTGGGTATAGCGATTTTTGGTATACCAGTTAACTTTACTTTGTTTAAAAACTCAAAAATTAGTTAAGCGAGAAAAATTCACATAAACAAACTTCTTTAACTATCACCTTACATAGTAAATTGACTATTATGTCTTTGATTTCTTTCTTAATTTTCTTGGTACAATAACTCGGATGTCGCTGGAAATGACTTGAAAAGTTTTTGTCGTATTTGGCAAAATCTCACTAATTTCTTTAAAAATTTCCTCTGTATTTCGAAGCTGCATCATCGTGATGTCCTCTCAAAGGAACGCTTTGACGTACCAGGCACAAGATAACGTCAACAAGTTACCCTCATATAGCATCTATTCCGCTCAACCTCATCTTCATGTTTTATTGCAAGTTTTTAGCAAACACTTCTGGTTTTCAGAGAGTGCTTGTAGGATATAAACTTCTGAATCTATGAATCATTGACACTTCATATATTTAAGAATCTCGGTCAATTTTTTTAATTTTACAAAAAACTTTTCACTTCGATTTCACAGGTTCTTAAGAAAGAATGTCTACATATACAAAAAAATTAGTCTTTTTTCTTCTATATGCTATATTTATGCCATATATATATATATATATATATATATATATATATATATATAATATATATATATTATATATATATATATATATAAAATATAATATATATATATATATATTATATATATATATATATATATATATATA
>JABUQX010026335.1:47500-52500 GCA_015478945.1 Trachelipus rathkii
TAAAATTATTGTTATATATATATATATATATAATAAATATACTATATATTATTAGGGGAGGGAAGTAGCACACTTAGGGTATACCCCATTGCATTCCAATATTGCCTCAATAGTTCGTCACTCTTCGCCCTAATTTTACACACCCTTGCTACACAGGAGTATACTCTGCTCTATTCACAAATCATGAACACTATTAAACAACACTTCCTTCAAAAAATTAATTAAAATGGTAGCGACACAACTGGTCTCGGAGAAGCCAAGACGAGCGGCATCTAAAGATAACTCCTCATGAACCCCTCCCATCATCACCACTTCTGAGTTGGCGGCCTCCGGTTGTGGGGTAGGTGCCGTCACAGAATTTCCGGCCCGTTCTGGTGCACGATCTCCTTTTACCATTAATTTCTGCAACCTTCACTTCCTTTTCACTCATTTCCACTTCGTCGAGCATCTCCTCTCTTCGTCTAAACTTCATCTCTTGTGCTTAACCGAAACAGGTTCCTGAGTGCTCTGACCCTGTTTCCTCCTATTGTCCCTAACCTCAATTTTCAACTAAAGAAAGACGTTGCGATTATGTACGCAACCATGTAATCTGTCCTCGTGTTTCTACTTGCCTACCATTTCACTCTCACTATCACAATAACCATAACCAGTTGGTGCAGCTCCCGACTCGTATCTCTGATTGTCTTGAAGATGAACCCATCATTCTATCCCATTTCTCAACTTCCAATCCTATTCCTTATTCTGTTAAACTCTTTCCTCCTCTGGGTTCCTCCGATCACCTTCTTATTTCTGTTTACTGTTCTATCTCCTCAAATCATCCGCAATAAATCCGCATCCTCCACTTTCGGCGAGGAAACGTTTTTGACACTTCGGTGCTACGAACTGGTCGGACTTGCGGTCGTACTTCTTCGATTTCCCCATGGAATACAACAGCTTCCGTGTGAGGAGAGGGGAGGGGTACATTCCATATTCTTTCTCTCTCTACTAAAACTTATATACCTTGGTTTAACTCTGCAGAGTTAAACCAAGGTATATAAGGTAATTGGCCGGCATCTCGCGCTGCCAGCCAATTACCGTGAAAAATACGGTTACCTTATCTAATAAAGTACGGTCACCGTTTTCAATACAGTAACGGCGACCGTATTTTATTAGATAATGTAACCGTACTTTTTTTACGGTAATTGGTTGGCAGCGCGAGATGCCGGCCAATTACCGTAAATTTCACAGTAAAGATTTACAGTGTGCTTGTTCTCGTGTTACTCGCGCGGGGGCGCTGCCTTCGAGAAATACCGCCGTCTTCAAACTTCAGGAGCTTCAAACTTCAAGAACTTCAAACTTCAAGAACTTGTTTTATTTATATTTCATCCCAGAATCGTGCAAAATCTATTCTCATTGACACTAAAAACTCTCCTCCGTAGAAAATGAAATGATCTCTCTGGCTCGTCTTCCTCTCGCACTTTCTGGCATTTTACACATAAAAATATCAACTCTGACTTTGATTTTTCCTCTTCCCTCTTCTAGTATCTTCCGATGGCACAACTGCCATCTTTCTTCGCTCAAACCTTTGCTTCTAACTCCACTGTTGTTTCCGGAGCTATTCCTCCTTCCCCACCTCTCCAACTCATTTATGCCAACATCGTAATTTCTTCTAAAGATGTTTTTCTGCTCTCTCTCTCTCTCTCTCTCTCTCTCTCTCTCTCTTCTCTCTCTCTCTCTCCTCTCTTCCTCTCTCTCTCTCTCTCTCTCTTCTCTCTCTCACTCTCTCTCTTCTCTTCCTGAGCTTAACACTAAGAAGGCGTACGGTCATGAGGGAATTCCTCCTGTGGTTCTTAAAACTTGCGCTTCTAAGATTGCGCCATGTCTTGGTAAACTATTTCGTCTCTGAATTTCAAATTCAACCTTCCCTTCTTACAGGAAACGTGCGCTCACTCAACCCGTGTCGAAAAAGAGGGAACCCCCCTCACATGAGTCACAACCCTCAGTAACTAACCATCGTAATTGTAATTTGGAAAGGAAGATTTGTAAACATCTTAATTCTTTTAAACTAATATCTGATCGCCGTTATGTTTTTAGTAAGAAACGCTTTACTGGTGATCATTTGATTCCTTGATTTCGGTGAATTTTTTTGATGTTGCGCTTGACATATCGCAAGCCTTCCATAGAGTCTGACAAAAAGCTTTGATTTTCAAACTTCCATTTTACGACATCTATCATTCTATCTGATTTTCTTTCCGTTTGTTCTATAGTAGCTGTTGGAGACGGCCACCGTTCATCCTTTATATTTATTAAGAGTGGTGTTCCTCAAGGTTCTGTCCTATCCCCAACTCTTTTTCTACTTTTTATTAATGAACTTCTCTCTATCACTTCTTCTCTTATCCACTTCTATGCAGATGACTCCACCCTTTATTACTCATTCCAAATAGGAGGTCGACCTACTCGAAAGCATTAACGCAAGCCAGGATGGTGGCCTTGGAGTAGCTGACCTCTGATCTTTCTCTTATCTCTAATTGGGGCAAAGAAAACATGTAAGTTTTCAATGCCTCAAAATCACAATTTCTTCATCTACCTACTAGATATAATCTTCTACACAACTATAATATCTTCATCGAGAACACACAACTGAAACCTTCTTCTGTAAACAATACTCCTGGCGTTCCCTTTTCACATGACTTTAATTATAAGGATAACATTTCATCTCTTTCTAAACAAGCTTCAAAGAGGTTAGGTGTTCTGAGGCACCTTAGGACTTCTCACCACCCCAGTCAGCTTGCTCTGTTAAAGGGAGTTGTTCGCCCTTGTATGGAGTATGCATCACTTATTGGGGTGGTTCCACACATCAGTGTTCTCCTTGTCTAAGGAGCTCATCTCTCCTTTATTACCCTTAGTATCTCTCTCTCTCTCTCTCTCACTCTCTCTCTCTCTCTCTCTCTCTCTCTCTCTCTGCCTCCTCTCTCTCTCTCTCTCTCTTCTCTCTCTCTTCTCCTCTCTTACAATGGACACTGCTCTTGTGAACTCTCTAGTCGAACAACTCCTCCTTTGAGGAAGCTCGTGCGACAAGTCTTTCCACACAGTCTCAACCTTTCTCTGCCCAACTCTGACCTCAGACTTAACCTCTATGATCAATCTTTCATGTACTCCACTGGTAGAGTCTAGAATACACCTTCTATATCTATTTTCCAACTACCTTTGACTGGTCTTTAATTTTCAAATAATTCCATTCTAGAGAAGACTATATATAATATATTATATATATATATATATATATATATATATATATATATATTATATATATATATATATATATATATATATATATTATATATATATAATATATTATATATATATATTATATATATATATACTATAATAATGAAAGATACATTTATATATATATATATTATATATATATATATATATATATATATATTGTGATTCGTATGATGAAAAAAAAAAGTTTAATGGAAACCTTCGATTTTCCCGTCAAAAAATTAAAATTCAGGGAAAAATAAATGCGACAATAAAACGAAATGTTCAAAATAAAAATAATGTTTACCAAACAAAAGAATAAAAACAAGGAATATAAAAAACAGAATAGTAAAACGAAGTAATAACGTAATAACTAAAGATAAATAGTCCCAATATAGTGCATAACAAGAGCAATTATCGAAAAATTATGTTTCTTTACGGAGCAATGTTATTGCTCGGGGAGTCGTGAAGCTCAAAATCTCGAAATTACGAATCCTTTTTATATGATATTACGTAATTCGGTTTTCCACTCCTTATTTGACCTCCTTTGCGCCCTCTGTCGTTCAATGGAAGAAAATGTCTTCCTCAATTTCCTTCCTCTTTCGAAAATAACAGAGGAAAGGCATAAAAATATTTTTTTTCATTTTCGCAATGCAGATTTATATACATATAGAGATATAGACAGCCAACATATTCATTTCTTGTTTTGATATATATATTATATATATATATATATATAATATATAATATATATATATATTATATAATATATAAAATATATATATAGATATAAACACAAAATATATATTTTTTTTTTATATATATATATATATATATATATATATATATATATATATATATATATATATATAGGTATTTATATATCACCATATAGAAACAATACATTCGTCGACTCTTAACTATGCCTCTCCAACTGGCACCCATTACTGACCAAAAAACAACATAAAGAAACTCCCAAACAACACAAAACAGAGCAATACGAATCATAACAGGATATACATCAACTACACCAAAACACCTACACGAAGAAACAAAATTCAACCCGTAGATATACACCTGGACATGATAATCACACTAATTCTTTGCAAAACGAATTTTAGGTTACTTATCATTTCTTTGCTTCTGTCTCCACCCCACCCACTACAAACTTCAATTAAATGAGCTATTAATTTTTAATGATTACAAACAAATTTTGAAACAATATTTCACCGCCACCAAACAACACATCATACATCAAACAAATCCACACGACACTAACAGAAAACTACCTAAGACGCAGACCACCAAACAATATTTTAAAAAACCATCCACCAGAAATAGCACCAGAATTCAACTCCCTACCAAGAACCAGCCAGTCATCATTGGCCATTTACAAAAAAACAAAACAAGAAAAAAAGATAGAATAAATTAATAAACTTAAAACTTAATAAACAAAAAACAAAACAAAAAAAAAAAAAAAGAATGATAAAAAAAAACAAAAAGTAGAAAAAATGAATAGTCGGGCCACAACCAAACTTACAATATGCAAACCAGATTCAACCTCACAAACCCTACAAATAATCTGTCAAACTGGTAAAGCCAGGTCCCGGAAAAACACATCCCACTTTCTACTCTCCTGTCTATCTAACTCTCAACCCAGATTCAATCTGAAACATTTCAACGCTGGAAGATATCTGGAGGAGGCCGGTTGCGGCGGCGGCTAGTGTTGTAACTCCGGCCATGAATTTGGCAGG
>JABUQX010026336.1:5000-13422 GCA_015478945.1 Trachelipus rathkii
GTCCTTTCTCTCTATAATACACCCACCTTCGCTCTATTGGTAATCTGACAACAACCTTAATCTCTTAATTTTAATACTTGCTCTCCAACAGCTCCATCCTGCCCTACGCGTTTTTTCTGGCACTTTGATCGGGGTGATTGGGGGGCTTTGCGTTGCTTCTACGCTAACTATAATTGGAATGACTGCTTTGTCTCTGGTGATGTTTCGATTTCTGCCGATAAGGTGGGAGCTGTAATCGTTGATGGGATGAGCAGGTTCATTCCTCTTCGACTAAATCTTTCTCCTCCTCATAACCCATGGTTCGATTCGTGCTTTGTTTCTCTGGCCATTCAGGCAGAGACAGTGCGTATCGGAAGTGGAAAAATTTCGTCTCTCTATCACTCTTGCTAATTTCATTCTGCTAGAATATATTCATGGATACTCTTCGACGAGCAAAGCGGGCTTTCATCAAACGAAAGTGCGCTAACCTCCTTGGTTCTCCTACTGAAAAATCTTTCTGGCCTCTTGCCAAAAAATCTCTAACATACACTTCTGTAATCTGCCTTTCCTCCTCTTTTTCGATCTGATGGTTCTGTTGCTTTAATTCTCCAACTGAAAAAGGCTAATCTCTTTCGCGCTCGCTATTTTCCTCTGAATTCAACCCTGGTACGATTCTGGCATATTCCTCAATCCTCCTCTTCTCCTCTCAGGTGTCTATGCCTTTGCCTGTGATTACATTTTATCGGTGCATGGGCTCCTGAAAGCTACGAACGTTAGGGGGTGGCCCGGGTGGCATTCCTCCCCGAGTTTTGAGGGAGTGTGCTTCCGTGCTATCCCCCCCCGCGTTCAACTATATTCTCTATGTTCTCAATTCTAACACTTTCCCTCAGTGTTGGAACACGCACATGTCAAACCTATTCCCGAAAAAAGGAATCCGCTCTGATCCTTCAAACTATCGCCTTATGTCTTAACTTGTATTCTATCTAAAGATCTTTGAAACCCTCTTAACTCTCATTTCTTAGATCAATCTGGAATCTCATTCATTTCTTTCAATCGCCAAGTACGGCTTCGCGCTCGGAGGTCTAACTGGCGATATAAACATTTCCTATCTACTGATTTTTGGTTTTTCCGCTCTTAGGAACTACGGGGAGACTGCGTGGTGGCGCTTGACATAATCCCAAGCTTTTGACAGGGTATGGCACGCGTCATTGCTCTCCAAGCTCCCTCCTTTGGGTTTCCTCCTCTTCTTTGCTTACTTATGTCTAGTTTTTCTTTCAAATCGCTCAATATCGCTGTTGTTGATGGGGCGACTTCTTCTTTCTTTTCTGTCAATAGTGTGTTCCTCAGGTTCGTCTTATCTCCTACTTTATCCTACTTTTCATTATGATCTTCTCACCTGCACATCCTAACTCTATTCACTCATATGCGATGACTCGACCCTTCATTCTTCAACTCATTTCAATTCTGCTCCCTCTTTTACTTCTAGAATTTGCCTCTCGTCTTAATCTTTCCGTTCTATTCTCGCTGATCTGGATAGAATTTCCGGGTGGGGTTGTCTGAACCTTGTGAAATTCCCAATTCTTTAAAAACTCAAACTTCTAACAAATCTCCTCTCTAAGACACCGTTCTAACTTTCCTATCTCTTTTCGACGGTTCTCTCGTCCTCTCCTGTTGACAATGTAAACATCCTTGGCCTTAAAATAAACAAAAAAATGTCTTGGAAAACTCAACATCACATAACGGTTTTGCTAAAGGCGGCTCAACAGAAGACGGGAGTTCTGTTTTTAGACTGCAGAGACTTTTTTCTCTTCCCAGTTTGCTCCAGCTATACAAGGGCTTCATCCGCCCTTGTAGAGTACTGCTCTCATATCTGGGGCTCTGGTTTCACCCGGCTATTGGATAGGTCGAGTCAAAGGCCAAAAGGCTTAATAAAGTTCTGTACTTTAGTTCACTTGAAACCTCTATTCTTTGCGGCGGCGATTTGGTGCTTTATCTCTTTTCTATAGGTACGCTTTTGTGGCAAAAGCGGCAGGTGCTCGAGGAGCTTAATCCACTCGTGTGCCTCCCACTTTTACGTCGCCCCTCGTATTACTAGGGGTGCTGTGTTCTGCACATGAGTTTTTGTGTGATGTAGGTAACTCAGGCTAGTTTTCGCTGCGTGTGCTTCCTTCTTTCTGCCACATCTGTTTTGTGGAATTCTCTTCATCTTCTGTGTTTTCCTGCTGAATTTAATCTCCCCCACTTCAAAAGGATAAATTTTTGCTCATCTGCGTAATTTGCTTTAGTTGTTGATTTATGAGGCGTGCAACACCCCTTCCTTGAATAGGGCTCTGCCCATGAGTGGTGGTGACAACTGTAAAAAAAAAATAAAAAAAAAAAAAAAAAAAAAATAAAAAAAAAGGGGAGATTACTCCACAAGGAACAATATTATATATATATATATATATATATATATATTATATATAATATATATATATATATATATATATATATATTATATATATATATATATATATTAAAATAAAATATATATCGATCTATATATATTTTAATTTATATATATATATATATATATATTATATATATATATATATGAAATAAAAGACTAAGAATTATGTCTTAATATTTGTTCATCTTTTTAATTGAGCAATGCTTCGGATTCTTGTGACCTATATATATTCAGTTAAAATATAAAAATGCCAGATTTCCAATATACACTTTAAAATTGACACTTAAAAATAGTAATAATTAGATAAACGATAAAAACAATACATAGTTTTTTCATCTTTCTGAATATTGAGGAGAATTAATTTTTATTCATGAATATAATGGGAAAACTAATGGTTACAATAGGAAAACAGCTTTAAGTCAGGATTTGACAAAACACTTTTTTAGCAGAGAAGAATTTAATATTAGTGATGATTTCTCTCATTATGTAATAACTATTAGTTCAAGAGAAACTTAGAAATTGTCTGAACAGGTAAAGGAATAATTATTTTGCATTTTTATTTAATATCCTTGCCTTGATTAGTGGGTTAATGATTTTTACGCATTGTTAGAATGGCTGCTTATTTTTAATGAACTCTGAAAGTTTAAAAAATATTTCTCAGGATTTAAAAATTTCCTGTTCTGATCGACAATTGTGAAGTTCCTGCATATTACGGAACCGAAACAAAATATGAAATCAAGAAAAATCGTTAATATATATATATATATAGTATATATATATATATATATATATATATATATATATATATATATATATATATATATATATATATATATATATATATATGTATGTATAATATGTATGTAATATATGTATAATAATATGTATATATGGCATATGATATAATATATATGACTCATATATAATATATATGTAATAATAATAATAATATGTATATAATATAACAATAATAATATAATAATATAATAATAATAATATGTAATAATAATAATATATATAATATATATATAATAATATATATATAATAATATAATAATATGATATATAATATATATGTATATAAATATGTATATAATAATATAATATATAATAATAATATAAATATAATATAATAATATATGTAATAATATGTATATGTATATAATATAATAATAATATGTAATAATAATAATATAATAATAATAATAATATATATATGTTTATAATATATTAATAATAATATGTATAATAATATATATAATAATAATATATATATATATATATAATAATATAATATGTAATAATAATAATAATATATATATAATATTAAATAAATCATTATATATAATAATAATATAATAATAATAATATAATATATATATATAATAATAATAATAATAATAATATATATATATATATATATGTAATATATAATAATAATGTATATATATATATATATATATTAATAATAATATAATAATATGTAATATAATAATAATAATAATATAATAATATATATATAATATAATAATAATAATAATAATAATAATAATAATAATAATAATAATAATAATAATAATAATATAATATACAATAAAGAACCCCTGTAATATATTGTAATAATATATATATATAATAATAATAATATATAATAATAGCGCCAATATAATAATAATAGTAATAATATGTAATATATGTATTATAATATATATATATATAATGTAATAATAATAATGTAATAATATGTATGTATATTAATATAATATGTATGTATATAATGGTTTGGTTATATAATTAACATCAATTTGCTCGTATTTTAATAATATGTTGTAATGTATAATAATAATAATAATAATAATAATAATAATAATAATAATAATATAATAATAATAATATATAATAATAATATAATAATAATAATAAATAATAAATAACATAATAACATAATAACATAATGTAATATGTTATATACTAATAATAATAATAATATATATATTAATATAATATATATATATTATAATATAATGTAATGAATATATATAATGTATAATAACATATAACATAATAATAACATATAACATAATAATAACATATAACATAATAATAACATATAACATAATAATAACATATAACATAATAATAACATATAACATAATACTGTGTGTGTCATGTGTAATGTGTGTGTGCCAGTAATGTAAATCATAATATATGTAATATGTGTAATAACAATAATATTATATAATCTAATATGTGTGTATATGCATAATGTAACTAGTAATAATGTATAATAATAAATAATATAATAATATATATAATAATCAATAATAATAATAATATGTATATGTATGTATTAAAATATATCTTCAATATGTATATATATAATATAATGTATATATATATGTAATATATAATAATAATAATAATAATAATATCTATATATATATATAGAGCAACATATATATATATATATATATATATACATATATATATATATATATATATATATATATATATATATATATATATATATACTATCTAACATATATATATATATAGCTTTATCAACCGCCAAATGCTATCGACATACTGAAAGTTCAGCGGAGAATACTGTCTGAAGAAGCTAGCTGAATAAAAGCACATAGCTAGTTGACTTCAGCCAATATGAAAACGAAAACACGTAAAACTATAAAAAATGTATGTTTATAATATGATAGTAATTGGTAACTACTCCTTCAGTACCTATCGATTGATGTATCTTTTTAAGTTTCAGTTTTCTACTAATAAACCCTTAAAAACGTCTGGCAAACATCTAAGGTTCAGTTTTTATTTCATAAGATTTAGAGGCAAGTTTACCAACCATCAGTTGATGGTTCCCATGTATATATATATATATATATATATATATATATATAACTATATATATATATATATATATATATATATATATATATATCTATATATATATATATATATATATATATATATATATATATATAAATATATATATATATATATATATATATATATATATATATATATTTATATATATCAACTGCTATATATATATATATATATATATATATATATATATATATATATATATATATATATATATATATATATATATATGTGACGGAATACCAAGCTCTTTTCCGCTCTGTATATTTATATATGTGAAAAAACCTTAGTTCAACAAACTCAGACATCACAAGCAGTCCCATCCTAAGCATTTAGAGTGGTCTGATTTCGAAGACGAAAGCTTGCTAGGACTTGTTTTAAAATTTTAATGATTGTAAATAAAGTTTTTAAAGTATGTGTAAGATTAAAAAATTAAAAATGTATGCAATTTCATAATACCATCTGCAACTAAGGGTTTTTCACACATATATAATAATATATATATAATATATATATATATATATATAATATATATATAATAATATATATAACAATAATATATATATATATATATATAATAATAATATATATATATATAATATATATATATATATATATATATATATATATATATATATATTGGATATGTGAAGGGAGAGAAACATAACTATTTAAGCTTTTTTGTACGAGTATATATAATAATAATTTATATGTTTTGTAGTAGTTGTAAGAATAATTTCTAATATATCTGTAACTTATATATATGTATATATATATATTTTATATATATAGTGCAATATTGTTTATTCCTACATCTCGGCTCAAGTTTCGCGTAACTTTTGCAGCTGTTTCTTCTTCTTCTTCTGCAGATGATTATGGTAAAACTCCTATATTCATTTAAAGTTAACAATGTAATCTCTCTTTTAGAGATATTGTTTCTGCTCTCTCTCTCTCTCTCTCTCTCTCTCTCTCTCTCTCTCTCTCTCTCTCTCTCTCTCTCTCTCTCTCTCTCTCTCTCTCTCTCTCTCTCTCTCTCTCTCTAAGCTCAATAACATGGTGTTCGGTCCTGACGGTATCCCATCTCACGTTCTTATTAAAAGTTGTGCTTTTCTTCCGGGCTTACACAATTTGGTAAACGAATTCTTCTCTGCCTGACAACTTCGACTATTTCATCTTTTTAAAAACAAACTCATTCAACCTGTGTTGATAAATGGAGATCCATCTCTATCCTCTAACTATATTGTTTTACTGTTGCAACCTTTAGTTTTTTCGAAGTTTTCGAATTAATCCTTGAAGTTGTTTCCTTTCTCTCTCTCTCTCTCTCTCTCTCTCTCTCTCTCTCTCTCTCTCTCTCCTCTCTCTCTCTCTCTCTCTCTCTCTCTCTCTCTCTCTCTCTCTCTCTCTCTCTCTCTCTCTCTCTCTCTCTCTCTATTAATTTTATCACAAGCTTTTGTAGGGAGTGCTGAACAGATGATCTTTAAATAAACTCTGACTTTTAGTTCCCTGTTCTTCGACTTCCTGTGAATCTTTTATTGTGGCGTTAGATAAAAATGCAGTTCGTAGAATTTTAACGAACCATCTGCACATGCGAAAAATTTGTGCAAAACTAGTGCCGAAAGACTTGTCTGTGGAGCAGAAAATGAACAGGGTCAAAATTTGTCAAGATTTACTTGAAAGACTCGAAATGGAGCACAATTTTTTGGATAAAGTTATCATAGGTTTTTGAGTACGATCCTGAAACCAAACGGCAAAGTGCGAAAGGCACACCAAAAAATTCTTCTCGTCCAAAGAAAGCCCGTATGAGCAATACCAAAGGTGAGAACACTGATTATCGTTTTCTCGACAGCCATTATTATGCACAAGGAATTTGTACCTCCAGGACAGACGGTTAATCACGTCTTTTACAAAGATGTCTTGGAACGACTTCGAAAACGAGTTCAGCGAATCAGAACAGACATTGCAGACGATTGGGTGCTGCACCACGATAACGCGCCATCTCACACTGCGCTCTCAATTATAGAATTTCTGGCGAAGAAAAACATTCAAGTACTTCCACATCCTCCATACAGCCCAGATCTAGCTCCGTGCGATTTCTACCTCTTCCCTAAGTTGTAAATGAAGTTGAAGGGTCATCATTTTGGTACGATGGAAAACATAAAAAATACTGTAACACGTGAACTAAACACACTTCTGGAAAATGACTTCCGGTACTGCTATGAACAATGGAAGAAACATTGGAACCGCTGTGTAACCTCGCAAGGGTCATACTTTACTTTGAAGGAGATAACTTGTAATTTCAGGCAAGTCCAATACATAATTAAATGCGACATCAGTACACTTACTTTTGGGACATAATATATATATATATATATATATATATATATATATATATATATATATATATATATATATATATATATATATATATATATATATATATATATATATATATAGCAGCAGATGTCATTTTTTCGTATATATATATGAGTGAAGTTGTTTTGGTAGATTATTCCATAATGAAATAAAGCTAAATATTATAAATATTGTTAAAAGTAAATATAAATATTATTTGTATTGCTTTTAATTATTTTTATGCAATTTTTATTATTTAAATTAATTACATTTATCTCACTTTGAAGAATAATGTTGTTTCTGCTTTTGGTCTTGTGGTCTCCATGGATGGTGCTTTCACCTGACCTCCGAGATTCTCCAGTTCGTCTACCACCTAAAAAGTAGTTTAACTACTAAAGAGATAATTTCGCAGGTAGCCGCTGAGGTTACCTGTCATAAAGATAACTACAGAGAGTATTTTATATACTCTCTGTCCTATCCAGATTGTCCCAGAGTTGGCCAGAAGAGCACCAAGCCTCCTGTTTAGCCAACGAGCTCGTGCAGATCAGCATACCCTCTCCGACAACCTTTCATTCTATATAGCAGTTAGCTATATACATATATATATATATATATATATATATATATATATATATATATATATATATATATATATATATATATATATATATATATATATATATATATATATATATATATATATATATATATATCTTTGCTCTTTGCTATATATATATATATATA
>JABUQX010026337.1:0-12500 GCA_015478945.1 Trachelipus rathkii
GAGAGAGATATAATATATATTATATAAAAGAATGAACTAATAATGCTTGTGTCTTTTATAATTATGATATTAGTGCTAAGTGAAAACGCACTTTTATATATATATATATATATAATATATTATATATATTATATTATAATATAATTATATATATATATATATATATATATATTTATATTATATATATATAATATATATATATTATATATATATATACATATATAATATATATATATATATTATTTTATATATATATATATATATAATCTATTATTATATATATTATTATTATATATATATATTATACAATAAAGAATGGAATGTTATGTTTAATAATATTTCAACGGTGTGAAATTAGTATTAAGTGATATTAACAGCTTTATTCAAAATTTAAAATTAAGTTTTATTATTATCTACTGTAATCATGTAAAATAATTACATTTCAGATAATTCTCAATAATAGTGCTGTAATAAGAAGAGGTTGAGACGCAATATAACGGACATAAACATGTCTCTGTGAGAAACTAAAATGAATGAGGTTCATTATGAAATAAGGTTATTGATGACAATTTTTCAGCGGTCATGGATTGGCACTCATGATCGAGTGGTTTATTAATGAAGTTGTTTGATGCTGTTTACAAACTTGGAATACTGATAGTACAAGCATGAGAGTAAGGCATCATTTTACGTTGGGCGAGACTCAGTCATTGAACCAGGAAATATATGTAACATCAGTTTTTAGAGACATTTACGACAAACTGCTGAAGCGATGATGAGGGCCTGGAAGGGTCCTTCCCAATGGTGATAAAGCTATTTTCAACCAAAATAAGTAGTAGCACTGTGTCATGATAGTCGGAAAAGTAACTGATAACGGCAAAGGTGTATTTGAGCCGCAAAATGTTAGCTTCAAACATCCTCATATTAGCAAAGTTCATCTCAAGAACGGAGATGTTGGCTGTGCTTTCAAAGCAGTTGTGTTGTTTAGGAAAATAGCATGTGAGCGTGTAGAGTCCAGAGGTATTCATTCGTGCACAATTGAGAAAGCTGCAAAAGTATTAGCTAAAAAATGTGGTATGGTATATTTACAGATTCTTTCATAGTCACCGACTTTGAAAAAATAGAGAATATGAAAAAATGTCATATAATCGTATTTGGCCCTGAAGGTAAGGGGGTAAAAATACTTTATAAACCATCCAACGAGAACAGAGATGATCCATTATACATCATCGTTCATGATGGAAAAAACCATTACTACGCTGTAACTGAAAATAAGTTAAAGTTATGTTTTGAGAACACCAAGAAAAAGAAAACATATATGAATGGTATCTTCTGCACATATTGCTACACTTTCAACAGTAATAATATCGTGCATAAATTAGATTGTGAACATTACGGTTGCAGACAGTTTAAATGATAAATGTTGAGGTTCATTCAAACATGATGGTATATTCCATGAATGTTGTGAATGTAATCGTGAATTTTATAATGCTGAATGTTATAAAAATCATTAAGATAATAATACGTGCAATAAAATTAAGATTTGCATACTCTGTCTTGAACAAAAAAAAAGGCGAATCGTTATGGTAGTTTTAAACATGATTGCATAAAAGCCTATTGTAAGACATGTAGTACATCTTATGAACCTAAAGAAGACGAATACCATATATGCTACATGAAAAAGAAGAATAAGAAGAAAGATACAGATCCCGGGGTCTATACATGTTACTACGATATAGAGACATACCAAGAAGATAAAAGTCATAATATAAAGAAGATAAAGGTCCTAATACTAAACGTATGCCAGATGATTTGCGATATGTGTACAGATAAGGAGGGCGAGAATGTATGTTCATATTGTGGCCCTCGTACAACTACATTTAAATTAGAGGGCGAAAAAGCACCTGTAAATCAATTTGTAGATTTTCTAATGGTTTTTTCAGAGAAGAATCCTGATTCAAAAGTAATTGTAGCTGCGCATAATGGAGGGAAATTTGATCATCAGTTCGTATATGCATCTCTTCTTACACATCCTAGCTCAAATTCGATCAGTAGCAATCCTATAAAAAGAGGTAATAAAATAATTTCTATGGGTTCTAATGGAAATATATTTAGAGACACATTGCTTTTCACTCTTTGCACTCTGAAAAGAATGCCTAGTTGCATGGGCATTAGTGATAAAGGGTATTCCAAGGGATTCTTCCCATATACATTTTTAAATAATGAATCTTTAGAATATAAAGGTATTATTCCAGAAAAGAAATTCTTTGAAATAGAAAAAATGTCTGCAAACGAAAAACAAGATTTTGAAGAGTACTATCATAGCTTTAATGATAAAGAATACAATATTTTTGAAGAATGCCAAAAGTACTGTGCTCAAGATGTTAACCTTTTGAGTCCTGAATTTTGATTTCCAAGTTCAAAATTTTTTTTCTGTGCAATAACATGTTTATTAGGGGTAGTAAAACACATTTGTACACTTAGTTTATAAAAAATATATATATAAGGTCAAAATACAAAGTGCAACGGAATCGTCTAATCATGCAACAAAGGGGGAATATGTAAAAATTAATCATTATATATAATATATTTATTTCATTGTATAACATGGTATAAAAACATAAAAAAAAAAATTATAATCATATTTTCTTTTTTTCAATATATATATTATTATATATATTAATATATATATATATTATATATTTATATATATATATATATAATATATATATATATATATATATTATATATATATATATTATATATATACTTAATATATATATATATATATAGAGCTGGGCGCGCCTATAATTTTTTTGAGTGCCTGCGCTATGCGCCTATGCGCCCTTGCCACCGGACCTAGTGCGCTTAGGCTATATTTTTTGGTCACTAATGCGCTAGCGCTATGCGCCTATGCGCTTTGCGCCTACGACTTTCTCGCCGGCTGGTGGATGTTCGGTTAAATTTATTTGCAAAGTAAACTTTAGGGCGTTTATAAAACATGCTTTTATAAAGAAGAAAACACACTTATTAATTTTTGTAATTAACACCGTAACTAATATCTAACGTCTTTTCATCTCCATGCCTTGGATCCTGTTTTTTCCCCCAGGAGTGTTCAGCTCGAGCGCTGCGAAGTTGAAAATCTTCAAGCATGTTGCCAATTTAAATTTGTAGTTGTAAGACTACTGAACAGTTTATATTTTATATATATTAATATATATAATATATTATAATATATACTATATATATATTATATTATATTATATAATATATATTATATATATATATATATATATATATATATATATATATATATATAATATGTTTTACTGGTTTTAGAATGATACAAGTTTGGCACCTCTAAGTTCTAACTTTTAAGGGTAAAAAAAATGCTTTGTTCCTGTTCATAGGCGCGGCTATAGGCGCACAGAATTGGCTGTGCGCTTTTGCTTAGTCCGCCTTTTTAAAAATTGTTGCGCCTATGCGCCTACGAATTGATAGTGAGCCATAGGCACAGATGCACATAGGCGAAATTTAGTGTCGCAACGCCCCTCTGATATATATAATATATATATTATTATATCAATATATATATTATATATATATATATATTATATATATAATATATATATATATATATATATATATATATATATATATATATATGTTTATATATATATAAAAATAGATCTTATAATTCTTATGCTTCGGGACATTCTCAGTCAGCTGAACAACACACAAGGAGGAGACGCCAACATTGCGATTGTCAACGACACTCCCCTTACCTATGTAAAATATCATATCATACACAAAATCACTAGCCCCAGCTCTGGTTACCACCTTATACACCCACTTTGTGTCCTTTTTGGATTGAACTATTTTAGTGATATGTGGGCTTTGGTTGGTATTATTTGTTCATCAACTGCTTGGTATTCTTCTTGAGGTATTTTTTTGCAGTTGTTACGTACTGATTCGAATATATAGCGAATCTTTTGAATCCGATCATATTCGGGGTGGTCCCTTGCCTTTTCAAGAGCATTATCATTAACATTAACAAAGTTCCACACTTAACAACAGTAAAACTGAACTTAGTAAACGAAGATACCTGGAGGAATGTTTAAAAAAAAAAAAAAAAAAACCTACTGATGGTGGTTTCACAATACCAATGAAGATTAGAATTCCCACGTACGCTTTCATTTCGTCAATCTGAAGCTTCAATTCCTTGCCATTCTTTTGCACAGCATACAGGTTCGTCTGGTTTGTGATGTATTCCAATAGGGGTACATCAAAAAACAAGAGGAAGAATTGCAATGGGGCAAGGGTGGACCAGGAATCATCCGTCACATACTGGTCCCAGTCTTTCCATGTGATGATGAGTAAGGTCTACATTCTCCAAACAAGGTGGGAACTAGACCTGCGCTTCTTCTGAGCTGGAGTAGGAATGTCCTCGTCGTCGTCTCTCTTCTCTCTGTCTTCTAGGAAAAGCAGTTGCGATGCTTGCAAAGCTTGTAAGCGTTGGTTTCATCATCATCTTCATCGTCGTCGCTGCTAAAGTCATCGTCCTACCCATCCTGGCATAAAATCAGACTCAATGGCCTCATTCGACGGAACCTAGGTAGCTATTCACCTTCCATGAGAATGGAAATCTCTGAGCTGTCATTGATCTGTGAGGAAGAGGTTGATGGAAGAAGTCGATGCAAAAGGTTCGACTGGTTGGGAACTTGACGTTGAAACTCGGTCCATTCTGTAAATTACAAACTCTCTCTCTCTCTCTCTCTCTATATATTATTTAGTATTTCATTTTGTGTTATTATTAATTTTTAAGTTTATATATAAATATATAGATTTTTATATATATATTTATATTATTAATATATATATATTCAAGGAGTCAAAGCCCAAGGTCATCTTTGTCAAATCAAAATGACTCAGATGTCTGGTGATTTACAAAACAGCTGATGGGGGATTTAAATCGGGGGATTTAAAAATTTACGCACACCGTTTTCTCTGACTAACGTTATTATTATATTTATATTCAGATTTAATTTAAAGATTGTCATATAGTTTTATTATTTATTATTAAACCTAATTGGTTAACCCTTTTTCTGTAGAGCACCCAGATAATTCTTGATTCCCCAAGAATTTATAACTTTCATCCAGATGAAAATAATATAAAATCTAACATAAATTTAATTATTTATTTTTCTTATTATTATTATTATTATTATTATTATTATTATTAGTACTTACATGATTATAATATTTTATATTAGGTTATCTTACCTTTTAGGTTGGTCAGTTTATTGCCAATTGCGACACTTTCATCGCACGTTTTTTACTACGCTGATTTATATATTTTTGGTGTGCTTTATAATAAAAGTATCTATATCATTTGAAAGATCCTTCTTTCAACTGAGGAATTTGATATGGATTGTTTTGACAGCTGTACAATGATTGCATCCTTATGCTTTACAATCTATAAAAACGTATTCATGCCTAAAGGAAAAATTACTATTCTAGGCAGAGAGAATCCAAAACTTTCCACCTATGAAGCTATTCGATGGATTATGTATCAGGAAAAATTGCACAATGTAAGTATAAGACATGCACATAACGGAGGTGAGAAAGGTTTCAAAATAAAAAACAAAAGGCTTTATCATGACGGATTCGGGTATGTGAATGGAGTGAAAACCGCATTCTTGTATCATGAATGTGCATGGCATGGCCATAAAGACTGTAATAAAGGTCGAGGTATGCTACATGGTGTATCGGCTGTTGACCGCTATAATCTCCCCATGAAACAAGAAGATAGGTATAAAGAAGCCGGTTTTAATGTTGTACGCGTGTTGGAATGTGATTGGAAGGTACAGAAGACCCAAATCATTCAAAATCCTGACAGTGTAGATGAAAACATAAGCCTTAATGACAACATTCAGGTTCTTTGCAATGATGTTGTTAACAACAGACTCATAATAGATAATTCATTATTCGGAGGCTGCACAGAACCATTCGTTCATTACTATCCAGTAACACTCACCAAATAAATACCTTATACACAATAATTCTTCACAACTACCTCTTGCAAAGGGGAGTCTATTCTATCATGCAATACCTATCCGAAAGCATGCTATGGTGAAACCCTGAAAACATTAAAAATATTATGATAATTTGTACTAGAGACATTTAGAAATCATTTCTATAGAAATGGATAATACAAAAACTGATAAATAATTCATCGGAAAAATAACAAAAAGACTAAACTTAAACATTAAAGCTTATCTACACGATATATACATCATCCCCGCTCCTCAATAACCACACACACAAATTACACTTGCTAAACCGATGCTCAAAAATAAATTAATATTTCCACTCGTGCAAAATGTGTTAGAAGAAATTGTGCACGAATGCACATTATGAATAAAAGAATTGTCGCACGTGCTATTGAAGGTGTATATAACCAACACTGAAATTCAAGATTAGCATTAGAGTATGGGGCAGTATTAGCGTATAATGGTTGAAAATTTTGAAGTGTGGTGTCTTTAACGAGAGAGATGTGTGTTTGAATTAATGAACGGATATGTGACCAGCTTCGTAAAATGAAACAGAGGCATCAGGACGCTGTTAGCAAATCATGAGTAGTAACACAGAGAAGGACGAGTCCTGAATTTAACAGGAAAAACTTTAAAGACGTTATGTATACCGTAACTTTTCAAGAGAAAAGGAACGGCATGTTCCGATTACCTAATGATAATTAAACTTAATCAAGGAAAAACCCTGGAATGCAGAGGTTCATTGGCAAAAATTCATAGTCTCTAATTCTCTTTGGAAGAAAAATTTGCACAAAATACGCCTACAAAGGAGGCGATGTAGTAGGTGTAACTAGTAGAAATAAATGAAGTAATGGGAACTGACAATCAAAATTCATGGTGACTAATGAATAGTCCAATAGCGTTATTAGATTCACATAGTCTGTAATATGATTTGTCTAAATTGTTGTTTCAAATGCACTAGTCCAAACGCACGGGTCACTGTTACATATATATTTCCTCATCGCATCGTTCGACCTGCATATGCAGTATAAATATAACGAGCTCTGTAACAAAGTCAAAAAAGGGCATTGGGATACTATGCGATTAACACAGACTCTATAGTATTTTAGTTGTCGATTGGAAATTTGTAAAAGATGAAGTTAATTGAAAACACGAGAAACTTTTTAGGTGACTAACAGATGAAATAGAGACAGAATACGTTCTGAGGCAGAAATACGCCGATTCCCTTTGGTTGTGTACTGGAACTATCTTTTATGCTGTTAGAATAAGAACTGCCGAGATGGGAATAATAAAAATAATACTTGTAAACACGGCCAAAGGTTTACAATCATAAAGATACAAAGCGATACTATTAATTTTAAATTGTTAAAGTTAACGTACGATCGTTGCTCTGAAATGATATCAGGTCACGATGAGTCATTGTACAATGTGATATTATAAAACCATGATGGTACAAGTGAGGGAATGAATGGACAGGATTTATATCGGGAAACTTCATCAACGATGTTGTAGAGACGATGATCTACTCATAAAAAAGCTGCACGAATAGACGAGTCCACAGAATCCTAATGCTAATTTAACACGGGAGTAACAGAGGAGGGCTTATGGTTACAGTGGTGATCTAAT
The DNA here is from genome assembly GCA_015478945.1 of Trachelipus rathkii. Lineage (NCBI taxonomy): Eukaryota > Metazoa > Arthropoda > Malacostraca > Isopoda > Trachelipodidae > Trachelipus > Trachelipus rathkii. The sequence continues at coordinate 7,677 of JABUQX010026337.1, forward strand.
ATACAACTTTTTTATTCGCCTGGGGAAAGTGTATGAGACGGTGCTCAGTATATCAGTTTCTGGTACTGTAAAATGGTAAAGAAAAAGCCGTGCACACAACCGACAAGCGCGAATCTTTATTAAAAGTGGTCTTATGTGCACTGCATCATAACCGGTTATAATGTGCAGTTACACTATTTATTTTTCTCCATTTCTTTTATTTATATTTTTTTTTTTTTTTAATTTCTTTTATTCTTAATTTTCTTTTTTTTATTTGTATTATTGTATTTAATGTTTTTTTTCTTCTATGTGTATTATTAACGACTATTCTGAAATAATACAAAATGTAGATAATAAAAAAGTTAACAATTTTATTCAATTAAAGCATAAAATCAATTTTCATGTTTAGACTTCTGATATTTTCTGAAAGGGGGCGGAGCCTAAAAAGAGATAAGACGCTAAAAAATAGTTTTAGGTGTTTTAATATGACGTTTCGTACGCTCGTGTGGTGTGTGTGTGTGTTTGATGTGTGTGTGTGTGTGAGTGTGGTGGTGTGTGTTGGTGTCATTTATTCTTAGTTCATTACACAAGTTAAGTCAGGATACGTTAAATCTTTGTTAAATTTATAATTTACTAGTGTTATGTAAAAAATTGCATTGATATAAGTTAGAGACATGGCTTTTGAAAAAGTGTAATAGGTTACAGTTTTTGCAGTAATGCTCGATATACTTACTCGTTGCACAAGTTGGAACTTTGTTAATGATACAGTTTATTCGTACGCATGGTGTGTAGGTTTGTCGTTGTACATTTTTTCTTAGTTCATGTTAGCTTTATCACTGGCTGTTAAGTGTCGGAAAAACTTTGTTTTAACGTTTCTTACAGTTATTCGTGCTTAAGGTGTGTTAGGTCTGTCTTTGTACATTATTTTCTTAGTTTCAGATGTGCTAAGTAAATCTTCTATAATGTGAAAACTATTGTTACGTTGGTAATATATCTCGCTGATCAGTGTATACAAGAATTTTGTTTTTATGTTAGTTAATCGCAAAATGATACTCGAATGGCTGACTATGGAATCATAGAAATAGGGGGAGGAGGTTGGAAGGAGGGTGGATTGGTTGGTTTGATTTACTGATTTACTGCTAGGGTAGTAAAAACATGCAATATATTTATTATATTAATTTCACTTTAATACATATAAATAATTTTTTTATTCAACAGATCATAAGCTCATAGATACAATGGACAGAGAGGGTTGAGGGATGGTGGTTTGATTTACTGCTTTACAGCTTTAGGGTATGTAAAAACATGAACAACAACAGTAAAAAATTTGCCTTAATCAATAGATCAATAGATCAATTGATCAAATAGATCAAAATAGATCAATAGATCAATGATCACAAATGGACAGGAGGTTGAGTGGAATGGTGGTTTGATTAGTGATTTACTGATTTAGGGTAATGTAAAAACGTAAATTTTTTACGTTAAAAAAATAAAAAATATAAAAAATGCGTGAAATGTAAAATTCAAAAACCTTTAAAGAAATAAAAAAAAAATTAAAAAAAAAAAAAATAATTTAAAAAGAAAAAATTTTTAAAATAAAAACATTAGTAACAAAAGCCTTAACCCCAAAAAAAAAAAAAAAAAAAAAAATTTATAAAGATAAAGTTATCTAAATTAATAAAATTAAAAAGTAAAAATTAAAATAAAAAGTGTGAAGACAAGGATCTGGAGGAAAATAAAACATATACCAAAAATTAAACCGAAGAATACCCATTCCTAGAAATTACTTATATAACATAATTTTAAAAGTTTAAAGTGAGGATATTAAAAATAAAAATTAAACAAAGTATAATGTAAATAAACTTAGAAAAAAAAATAAAATTAGAAAAGTAAATTTTAATATAAAATAAAAATTAAAATGTATAATTACAAATAAAAAAATAAAAATAAGTTAGAAAATATGAAAGATAATAAAAATAAAAATTAAAAATAAATTACAAGTCTCTATGTATTATTTAAAAAAAGATTAATAAAAAATATGAAAAAAAGAATATATGTATGTTTCAACTTAGCAAAAAAAATATATTCAGTTAAGTTATAAAAAGAAAATGCGATTTGAAATATGGATGTTGTTTCAAACATTTAGAAAATATAGGTTATCTTTGCAAGAATGCGATGCATTGCGATATGGTAATCTTAGAACAGAAGAAGTTATGTAAACAGTAATGATGTTATATTATTAAATGAATGTTTACTATGTCGGCACCGCACCGGCTCCAGCACCCGGTGTCTGGTACCAACTCTGAAATCCTTCTCCTACTCCTCCTTCACTTCTTGCTCTTTCTCATTCTTCCTTTCCTCTTCTTCTTACCTCTGTTTTGCATTCCATGCATTTCTTCTCTTTTTTGTTTCACTGGGGACCCCACTTCCGGAGGTCCTGAACTTCAATTCTACCGAAGTCACGTTTTCCATCTCCGTCTCAGACTCCGAATCCTCAACCTCAGTCCTCAATGTTTCAGTCTTACTACGGATCATTTTTCAATTTTTACGGGGGCTACGTCCCTCTTAAGAGGGGAGACAGAGGAACAGTAATCTCGTCTCTACGAGATTACGTCATCATATATCTCACATCCAAATTTTAGTATACGTTAAAGCGCTACCCATGGTTTTCAGAACGAATTTGAACCTTCGACGGCCTAAAGGGGGGGCAACTCCTTGGGGTGACCTAGGGTACCAAAACTCGTCCCTGTGATCAGTTTATCACACCAATGACACATTCAAGTTCAGGACGCGATAGCTCTAATTCTTCATATAAAAAGGGTGTGATGTGTATGTGTATGGCACGGTTGCGTATAAAAATATACAACAACACAAGACAAACTTCGGTTTGGTCGTTTGCTCCGGGATTGACAGCCTTTATCGGGAGCTTGTCAATTTCCTCTACCATATAACCCTAATATATCTCTATTCCCTTTATATAGAAAAAAAAGTTGCCCGCTGTGAAGTGTAGCCAGTTACTACAACGATTAATCGCAACGAATGTTATAATTATAGTAATGTATTGTCTTTCGATTACAATTTTTCCGATTGTTAAAATGCCAACCAGGGCACGTAGACAGACCGATTTAAGATACGTGATTTAGGGGTTAATTCGAATTTCATTCGATATATAATCGATTTTGACCTATCAAAAATGGATCTAATTCAGTCATTTAAACCTTCTAGGAATTGCTTTAACAAAAACCAAAAAGACCCTTTTGAGGGGCTCCGCCCCCTTTATGGAGAGCTTAAAAATACTTGAATTTTTTAAGGTTTTTAAAACCTATACATGAAGTGGTCTTCCAGACCTTAAATTCAGTCTCACCGACCTTAAAAACTTCAGGCTTTGACGTATTCAAACGTCAAAATCTAGTGGAATGATGGAAATTCTCCAAGTCAGGCTGCCGACATGACTTGGATTTCCAAAAAGCTGAAATATGGTTTTTCAAGTCTTTGCTGATTCCGCGCTCTATCATATTACAGTGCACTGGCTGACAATGCGAGAAATACCAAAATCCTTCAGAGTTTGGGAGACCTTGACTTGGATTTGAGACCAAAACGTTAAAAAGCTAACTAAAGGTTAAAAAGTGCCAAAAAAAAAATGACAAATTTAGCGGATTAGGTTGTCAGATTTAGCGTCCAAAATTCAGGCTTTTACCTCGTTATTTTCGTGTTGTCGAAACGGTAATGGCAGAGGTTTACTCATTCTTAACCCACATTGTTGGCGTCGAAAACCATTATTTTCCGTGAGTAGAGCATAATTAATAATAATGGAATCCGATACTATTTAATAATCCGTGGTCAATCATCATAAATAAATATAATTAAAAAAGAAAAAGTAAAATTAAAAGTATAAATTGATACATAAATAAAAAAATACTTGATAACAAAAACAATTCAGTAAAAAAATAATACATCAATAAAAAGTCGCACAATAAAGTACAGGATGGATTTAGGAGGATACATATATTTAAATAAAACATTGAGAGCTAATTAACAAAGTTTCAATCACATCCCTATATCAGATACTAATCAATAACTTGCATCTTCAAAAATATAAAAAGAAACCAACTAATCTATTAGCAAAGAAACGAATATCATGATAACATAGAAAACTGATACCTAATGCATAGAAAAAACATGCAGAAATTGCACGGTTGTTAGATCTCCCTGAAAACGTCAAAAAATGCCGAGATACACTCGATGTTTGGATCGACTCGGAAACTCATACAAAGAAAAATAATATATCATCATATCAAAAATCAATACATATTAGAGAGCTCAATAAGCAACTGCAAAATTACATTCTCGAGATACTTAAGACTAGGACTGTTAACTCTTAAGAGTGACCAGTTTTTGAGATTAGTGGTATTCAGCTTTTTCCTCACAACTAATCACAGTTCGAGGATTTCATACGCTAGTGACAATAGCAAGCTTCCCTTTACGAGTAAATGGATTTTCCTTTCATCTTTCAAAGTTTGGATTTGGGCAGAGGGAGAACGTATTTTTTGAATTCCGACTAAACGAAACTTTTGAGAATTTCCTTTTCCGAAATTCTAATGGTTTGTGACTCACTCTTTTATGTATGGAAGAAATTTTCAAAAATAAAAGGACCGCTAAACATTTAAGGCAATTCGCCTCTACATATGTAACTTCCTCATTTACGGTATTGGATTTTCTTTCACAATTTTACAGTTTGGATTATGGGCTAGAAATTCTTATTTTTAGGATTCACTAACGGAACTTTTGATTCCTTTTCGAATTCTAAATGGGTCTGTGACCGCTCCCTTTTATAGTATGAAGAAC
>JABUQX010026338.1:7500-10000 GCA_015478945.1 Trachelipus rathkii
TCGTGGACATGGATTGGAGATTTTTTTGGAGTGGTAAGAGGTAACCCTAATGTAAATAAAAAGCAACAATGCTTTGTTTGATATCTTCAGAAAAGTTGTTGACCAGCTTGGCCTACGTAACTGACATCGCATCACCGCACTGGTATATATAATAAAGATACACCACTGTGAACCACATATGCAGGAGGAAATCTTGTGTTTGAATGAAATTGGTTATTCTGGTGCAATTAATAGGTAAAAATTGTAAATGAGTAGCAAGGAAAGTTCTTTAGATACAGTAGAATTGAGGGATGTGGTCAGTTTGGTGGTGTTGGGTTAAAAGAATTTAATATTTTCTAGGTAAATCTGTTGTTTGAGGTCAGGGGCTGGAAACTTTGGGCGGAAATGGCTATAAAGTAGTTTTTTTTTTAGAGTAGGGAAGTTTTGGGAAAGCGGTTACAAATTGGGAAAGTGGGGATCAAGTATTTGAATTTTCTAGTTAAAGGATAGCCATGATGGACACAAGTTGAATGCTATGTATTTCTCTTTGCAAAGAGGATAGTTTATATTTGAAGGTTAAAGAACTGAAAATGTTGAGACAGATATATATACATTATATATATATATGTATATATATATTAATATATATTATATATATATATATATATATATAATATATATAATATATATATATATATATATATATATATATTATAATGTAACAGTTATATACTTATATAGAGGCAACATCAAAAATCATTTTTTATTTGTTAAAAGCATTAAATAACCATTTAAAACAAAATCTATGAAATAAAATTTGGAGTCTTAACTTTAACAGAATAGATTTTCACTCTTTCTTTGAATATCTTTCTACCTCTCACGGAAGCTGTTATATTTCTCATCCAAATACTGAGGTCCTCTTTTTAGGGGATTTCAATGTACACACACTGAGAATGGTTGGGAATCCTCTCATACTGATTTAGGTGTGGAGGAGGCCGAATCATTCAGCATTCTCAACGATCTGGAGCAACTAAATCAAAGAACTTACACACAATACCGGATCGTCCAGCCAATTCTCTTGAACACACTTGACCTATGTTTCACCACTAGTCCTTCTCTCAATAAATACACTACCTTCGCTCCTATTGGTAAATCTGACCACAACTTTGCATCTCTTAATTTTAATACTTTCTCTCCAACAGCTCCAACCTGCCCTACGTGTGTTTTTTCTGGCACTTTGATCGGGGTGATTGGGGGGCCTGGCGTCGCATCTACGCTAACTAATAATTGGAAATGACTGCTTTGACTGATCGACGCTTCGGCTTCTGCCTTAAGGTGGGAGCTGTAAAATCGTTGACGGGAATGACGCAGTTCATTCCCTTCTTCGACTAATCTTCTCTCCTCATAATCCATGTCGATCGTGCCTGTTCTCTGGCCATTTCAGGCTAGAGACAGCGCTTATCAGGGGTGGAAACTACTAGTTCTCCTAGCACTTACGCTAATTTCCATTCAAGCTAGAATTCGTGCAGGGATACTCTTTGACGAGCAAAGCGGGCTTTTCATCAAACGAAACTGCGCTAACCTCCTTGGTTCTCCTACTGACAAATCTTTCTGGCCTCTTGCCAAAAACAACTCAACAACCTCTGTAAATCTGCCTTTCCTACCTCTTATTACATCTGATGGGCTCTGTTGCTAAACTCTCAACTGATAAAGGCCAAATCTCTTCGGCCTCCTATTTTTCTCTAACTACCCTGGAAGATTCTGGCATTCCTCCTCCTCCACCTTCTCCTCTCAGGTTTTCCAATGTCTTTGCCTGTGATTACAATTTTGATCGGGTGCATGGGCTCCCGAAATCTTATGAACGTTAGGAAGGCGTGTGGCCGCGAATGGCAGTCCTCCCGAGTTTTGAAGGGAGGTCTTCCGAGCCTGGCCCCTTTCCTCGTTCAAAACTAATATCTCTATGTCATCAATACTAACACTTCCCGTCAGTGTTTGGATAGCACGCACTGTCCAAACCTATCCCAAAAAAAGAAAGCCGATCTGATCCTATCTACTATCGCCCCTATAGCTCTCACTTGTATTCTATCTAAGATCTTTGAAACCCTTCTTTAAACTTCATTCTTAGACCATCTGATCATCATTCTCTTCTTTCCGATCGCAAGTACGGCTTTCGGCGCTCGAGGGCTACGCGATATACTTTCCTATCTTACTGAATTATGGTTTTCCGCCTGTAGGAACTTACCGGGAGACTTGCGTGTGGCGCTTTGTATATCCAGTATTTTGAACCGGGTATGGCAACGCGTCACCTGCTCTCCAAGCTCCCCTCCCTTGGGTTTCCTCCCTTCTCTTTGCTACTTATGTCTAGCTTTCTTTCAAGTCGCTTCAATATCGGCTGTGGTTGATGGAGCTACTTCTTTCTCCTTTCTTTCAATAGTGGTGTTCCTCAGGGTTCTGTCTTATCTCCTACTTTATTCTTACTTTTCATTAATGATCTTCTCACCTGCAAACATCTACTCCTATC
>JABUQX010026338.1:15000-17500 GCA_015478945.1 Trachelipus rathkii
TGGGGAAAATTTTTGGTTCATGCTTCCACAGGAAGTCCCATAAAACTAAAAATAAAGATTTATATATTTTATAATATTTTTTTACTTACATATTGAAAATACTATACTTTAATAATAAATTAATATTATGCTAAATACAAAGTATATAATATTATAATAAATTAAAAATTATATGTATAACTTTTCTGTAGTATTAACAGTATATTACACATTATATATATTATATATATATTATAATATAATATATATATATATCATATATATATATATATATATATGACATACCTCATATAGCCTTTGTAAATAAATATGTATTTCTATATATATAAACCCTACGACTATATATATATATATATATATATATATATATATATTATATATAATATATATATATTTATATATATATATATATAATATATATATATATATATATAATATATATATATATATATTATATATATATATATATATTATAAATATGTATATATATATATATATATTTATATATTATATTAATATTATATATATATATATATATATATATTATATATATATTAATATATAAATATGATATAAATAATATATATATATATATATATAATATATATATATATTATAATATTATATATATATAATATATATATATATATATATATATATATATATGTGAATATATATTTAGCACTTATATATATATATATATATATCAGTGGCGAGGCGTGGCATTTTCCAGCAGTCATCGCTACAGTTCCCGGTTCCCTATTTCGACATTATATATATATATATATATATATAAATTATATATATAAACTATATATATATCATATATATATATATATATATATATATATATATATATATATATATATATATATATATATTACATATAATATAGTTTTCAACTATATTTCATGGTGTAAAGTTGAAATAAAATTAAAAGGTGCTTAAAAATTAAAAGAAAAGTGAAGAAAAATTTAGAATAATTTTTAAGGAAGGAGCTTCTTTAATTTAGTGTGTGCGCTTTGGTTGAAGTTAATCTTATTTGTGTTCAGAAAAATTATTTTTTATTTTATTACATACTAAATTTTTATAGATATTGTTAAACTAAAAGAAAATATTGAAAATTATTTTTAAATTCATTATTTGGTGAAGCAACTTTCTTATAGTTGAATTGACCAATTTGTTAGAATTTATATATATATTATTATTATTTTATTATTATTATTATTTTACAAACACTTATATACTTAAGAGTATCTTCCAGACAGAAGGAGATTACATCAAGGATCCTTTTGATTTTACTTTAGGAATAGATTACATCAAGGATCTTAATACAGAAGGAAGAGATTAATCAGGGAACTTATAAATCGGTAATCAATATCGAACTCTGAGAAGAAGAGGAGTGTCTTCAACAGTAGGAAGAGAATACATCAAAGTAATTATAAATTTCGTAAACAATAACATAAGTTTTAATTTAAGTTTTATAGATATAGTGTGAATTAGTTATAGAATATAGATTTAGGGTATTTTTTAGGGTGTGGTTGTTTGAGCGGGGTTTGGAGCTTGAGGTATTGGGAAGTGCCTCAGGTTGTGGGATCCCGGTAAGCGTGCAGCCAAATCAAGTGTGGGAAAGAAAGTAGAGTGGTGAATAAGAGGGTCAGGATAAAAGAGAGTAAGGGGGAGTAAAGAGATAGGATGGGTAAAAGAGATTAGATTAGAGTGGGTTGTATGAATGTGAGAGGGATAAATGAGGATCTGAAAAGGGAAGAAGTGGGGTTAATGTTCGAAGAAAAAAGATTGGATGTGCTAGGGTTGACAGAAAGCAAAGCTGAAAGGATAGAAGGAGATGGACTTTGGAAAATTTAAGGGTATGATTTCGGGGGTGAACGAGAGAGTGAGGGCGAGGGAAGGGGTAGGAATAGTTATGAGGAAAGAGGGTGTGGGATATAAGGTAAAAATGTGCAAATAGGTGAGTTCGAGAATAATGTGGGTTAAAATGAAATTTGGGGGGGAAATGTGGGTTTTTATATGCGCGTATGCACCAGTAAATGGAGCGAGGGAGGAGGAGAGAGAAAGATTTTGGAATGAGTTGAATGAATGTTGGGAAAGTTTCGGGGTAAATGATAAAATTTGTTTATTAGGAGATTTGAATGCAGGAGTGGGAAGAGAGGAGATGGGGAGAATTATAGGTCCATTTGGGGTAGGGGAAAGGAATGATAATGGAGAAAGTCTGTTAGATTTGTGTGTTGATAGAAGAATGATAGTTGGGAATACTTGGTTCAAGAAAAGTGAAAATCATAAGTATACATGGAAGAGTGAGATAACGGGGGGAGGGCGATATTGGATTATGTGTGTATAAATAGAAAGGATAGAGGCAGATTACTAGATGTAAATGTATTCAGAGGGGCAGGTAGGGGGTTATCTGATCACTATTTGGTGGTTGCTAGGATAAGGGTAGGGGAGAGGTGACGGTTAGGGAAAGGGGAGAAAAGAGGAGAAT
>JABUQX010026338.1:37500-42000 GCA_015478945.1 Trachelipus rathkii
TATATTGTTGGAACGGAAGAGCAAACTTACGTAAAATTTTGTGAGAAACAGTTATAAATATCCCGTTGTACTATAGATTATTATAACAGCTACCTTCGCGAGGTAATGAATGTTAAGAAATTTTATCGATATTACCTAAAATAAGATATCCTAAAGTAACCAATGTAACCTAATCTAGCCTAACAATCTAACCTAACTAAATAATAAGTAGTAAATAAATAGTGCATAGTAAATAGTAAGTAAATAAAAAGTACATTGCAAAATATGGCTCTACCAATTGTTTAACAGAATTAAAAAATGTCATACCAAAATCTTTAACACCGAAAAGATACTTTTCACTATAATAAAGAAGCGACATGAAACTGGATTTCAGCCGTCTTTAACACCGTAAACATACCGTGTCGTGCTTTTTTGCCATCTGGAGCCTCCGGTGCTTTCTTTCAGACCAGTCGTTCTTTCAGAATTTACTTTTTTGTGTCCATGTTTTTTGGATATCAACTTTCAGAACTTTTGCAAAATGACTTCTCGATTTTGAAATTTACATAGATTGTCCATTACCTACAATAATTAAGATAAAATACTGATTTTTAGTTTGTGCGTTGTTCAATTTCCAAACCCATTTTTTTTGGATTTCAAAAGTGAAAAATTGATATATTTTTTTACTCAAAAGTGATCAGAATGAAATTTTCAGGGCGTATGTAGTCGGGAGAGATGCACATTTTTTACTTAGATAATTCCCTTTGTATGCAATAGGTTTGATTTGTTCTTGAACAAATTTCAAAAAAAATATTTTTGAAATTTTTTAAAATTTTCTATTGAGTATACAAAACATTATTTAAGTAAAAAAGATGCATCTTGCCATTATACGCTCTCAGAATTTGATGTTGATCGGATGAGTAGAAAAAATGTCAATTTTTCCCTTTTCAAATTAAAAAAAATTGGTTTGGAAATTGGACAACGCTGAGCACAAACTAAAAAATTCGAAATGTTCTATGTAATTACTGTAGGTAATGGACCAATCTATGCATATTTCTAGTTTGACGTCATTTCGCAAAATATTCTGAAAGTTGATATGAAAATAGTAAAAACATGGTTTTTGAAAAATTGAAAATTTTGAAAGAATGACTACAGTCACAGAAAAACACCGGAAAACAACATTTTAGAGGGCAAAAAAGCTACATTTTGGTGTTTATATAGTCAAATCGGCTGAAAATTCCGAATTTTATGTCCATTTTTAGGTGGGGCTGAAAACGGGGACCAGCCCCAGCCATAGATTGGATCCTCCTCTTTTAATTAACACAGAAAAGATACTTTTCCTATAATAAAGAAGCTTCAACAGTTACATTTGATATATGGTATATAAATATAAATATGTTTTTATTTAACCAATAAGGCTATAACTCACCTTCGAAACGTTTCAAAAAAGATTATTTTTTTTCTCTACGTATATCTTCATAGTTTTCTCTTGCACAAATCTCTCCAACGAAGGCATATAACTTTTAGTTTTACGTCTCATCTTAAAATTTATTGTGTTTTTCCATTAGAAAGTATTATACTCTATATTTTATGGTTTAAATTTGTCAAAACTTAAAATTCTATTTTTTACAAATTTTGAACTAATGCGTAACCAGTATCTCACACGCAAAACCTTTGAACGAAAGGAATTTTAATATATGTCTTCAAATTTATTTTCCCAAATATTCAAGAATAAAGTCTTAGAATTTTTATTAAATCCTCTATTTTTCGTTAAAAGAAATATGTTCTAAGGTATTACCGAGTTTGAAAGACATTCTTTGTATGAATAACTAATCCCTTGATAAATGAATCTAACGTAAATTTTAATCCTTTTTCATAGGGGTTTAATTCTTCAATGATTGATTGAATTATACAAAATAAGCAAAATAATTTTGCAACTTATAACAATTATTAGATACAAAAAACGTTCTAGGAACAATTAATATTGAATACAGAAATTGTTCTGTCAAACAAAAAACAATTATAAAATTTGAAACATTTTTCAAATTATTAATTTTTTTATCTTTTTGAAATTTGAAATAAACAAGAAATTATATTATTATTATTATTATTATTATTATTATTATTATTATTATTATTATTATTATTATTATTATTATTATTATTATTATTTTATTATTATTATTATTATTATTATTATTATTATTATTATTATTATTATTATTATTATTATTATTATTATGATTATTATTATTATTATTATTATTATTATTATTATTATTATTATTATTATTATTATTATTATTATTATTATTATTATTATTATTATTATTATTATTATTATTATTATTATTATTATTATTATTATTATTATTATTATTATTATTATTATTATTATTATTATTATTATTAACAAATGTATGTATTCGTATGTTAATAAAATAATAAACGAAAATATTTATAATTATTATTATACGTTTCTTTGCCACGAAGCGAGTTGAGATGAGGGTAAAGAATAATAGGACGTATTATGAGTTTTATGACTCCGTCAGTTTTGATTTTTTTTTTATTTAATATATTGCTACTATATGATACTAAAAATGAATTTTAGTGGTAACGGACATGAATCAAAAGTTTGAAATATTTTAAATAATTTTAAAATCACATTTGTTAAATATTTTTCAAAAATGAAATATCTCGAAAAGTACGACACTTATAGAAAAACCAAGTACATATTTGGAATCAGCGTATAAAGCTTATTAAATATATATATATATATATATATATATATATATATATATATATAGGATATATATATATATATATATATATATATATATATATATATATATATATATATATATATATATATATATATATATATATATATATATGCCTATATATATATATATTAGGGGCTCGAGCCGACGGGGGATGGCCAGAGTGGGGACGTTTCTCATACCTCTCTGTAGGGGGAGGGCGGAGGGAACCCCCCGGGCGACACCCAATACCAAAGGAAACAGTCCTACCCCTGTCGTTCCCCCGGAAGGCCAAGAGACCATGACTAGTGCCATCTTTGCGGTTTACCCTTGGGTATTCCTTTAGTTGAAAAACAAAAAAAAAAAAAACAAAATATTACTAAAAATTACTTTTTAAAAAATTATTTAAAAATATTTCGAACTTTTGATGCATGTTCGTTACCACTTAAATTCATTGTTAGTATCATATACTAGCAATAAATTAAAAAAATAAAATAAAAATAAAACTGATAGTCAACAAACATGGGAAGATAAAGAAATTACTGCCTCTTGGGATTGAACGACCACCTGTTGGGTGACTGAGGACACATACCCGATGCCATACAACTGAGCTAATCCTCCAACCCAAAAAGTTGGATTCAAGAAGTTATAAAGCAACCGAGCTTCCGTCAAGGCGACATCACTAGGTGTCCAGCCTGTCCTATCCCTCGTTCTTTATATTTCAGATGTTAAATATTGCATATTAATCGCAATTAGAAGATGTATAAAGAAAGAACATATAATGGGAAGATAAAAAATTACTGACTTCTCTGGGATTGAACCACCGCCTGTTGCGAATGAAGACAATATACCCGATGCTATACAACTGAGCTATCCTCCAACCCAAAAAAGTTTGATTCAAGAACAGTTATAAAGCAACTGAGCTCCCGTCAAGGCGACACATCACCAGGTGTCCAGCCTGTCCTATCCCTCGTTCTTTATATTTTAGATGTTAAATATTGCATATTAATCGCAATTAGAAGATGTAAATAAAGAAAGAACATATAATGGGAAGATAAAGAAATACCTTCTCTGGGATTGAACCACCGCCTGTTGCGAATGAGGACAATATACATGATGCTATATACTGAGCTAGTCCTCCAACCCGTTGGGATTCAAGAACACATAGCAATCGAGGTCTGAAACAGACACACATGTTCAGCCTGTCCTATCCCTCGTTCTTTTTATTTTAGATGTTAAATATTGCATATTAATCGCAATTAGAAGATGTAAATAAAGAAAGAACATATAATTTACATCTTCTAATTGCGATTAATATGCAATATTTAACATCTAAAATATAAAGAACGAGGGATAGGACAGGCTGGACACCTGGTGATGTCGCCTTGACGGGAGCTCGGTTGCTTTATAACTGTTCTTGAATCCAACTTTTTGGGTTGGAGGATGCTCAGTTGTATAGCATCGGGTATATTGTCCTCATTCGCAACAGGCGGTGGTTCATTCCCAGAGAAGGCAGTACTTTATCTTCCCATTATATGTTCTTTCTTTATATATATATTTATATATAGAAGATATATATAATATATATATATATATATATATATATATATATATATATATATATATATATATATATATATATATATATATATATATATATATATATATATATATTTATATTAACAATAATAATAATAATAATAATAATAATAATAATAATAATAATAATAATAATAATAATAATAATAATAATAATAATAATAAT
>JABUQX010026339.1:0-2500 GCA_015478945.1 Trachelipus rathkii
GTATAATAAGTAGGAACCAAAAATAGATAAAATAAACGCCAAACATGATAAAACATGTTTAGCGAACTCTATAAAAATAAACCTCGGTCCGACGTTTTTCATGAGTCATTTGCCTTCAGTTTGTATCTGGACGTTGAATGTGAAGTGTGTGATATTAATATATATTGTGATTTTATATATATATATATAATATATATATATAATATATATATAATATATAATATATATTATATATATATATATATTAGTATATAATATAATATATATATATATATATATATATATATATATATATATATATATATATATATAAATGTATATAATATATATATATATATAATATATATATTATATATATATATATAATATATATATAGGTTTGGGTTGTTGTTGGGTGGGTGTTGTGTGGTTGATTGTGTGTGGTAGTTGTGTGTGTGATTAGGTAGTTGTGTATTATGTGGGTAGTTTGGTGGTGATAGTTATGATGGGGTTGATTAGGGTTGGTGTTGTAGGTTGATTGGGTTTGGGTGTGTGGTGTTTGGTTGGTGTGGTTTGTTGGTTGTTGGGGTGGGAGGTGTAGTAGTTTGTGTGGGTGTATGTGTTGATGGTTGTGTGTTGTTGGGGTGTGTGTTTATTGTGGGTTTGGTGATGTGTGTGTGTATGTGTTTGTAGTATAATAGTAAGTTATTGTTATTCGTTTTTTTTTGGGGTAGTGTGGGTGTTTTATTTAGGTGTAGCATTATGTGTTGAGTATAACATAGTTGTGTTGTTGCAGTGAGAGTGAGTGAGTGAGTGAGGTTGTATTGTATATGTATTGGTATTAGTGTTGGTGTTGCTGAGGTTATGTTGGTGATTGTATGGTTGTGTGTAGTGTTATGGTATGTGGTTGTGGTTGGGTTTGTGTTATTTGATTGTATGATTAGATTATGGGTGTGGTGGGGTGTATGTGTGTGAGTATTTGTTAGTGTTTGTATTATGTGATATTATATGATTTAGTTGGTTTATTTTTGTTTTATGTTAGGTTGTAGTGTTGTAGTGTTTTTTATGTGGTTGTTATATGTATTTATTGAGAGTTGGTGTGGTTGCGTTGGTCGATTAGTGGATTGGTGTCGTTGTGTAATTGTTTGCATCTGGTATCTATTTTATTCATATATCGCGTGTTGGTCGTTGTAATTAAAATGCCAACGAAATTGTAAAAAATGATCGCAAACAATTTTGTTACATTTGGGGTGAGGTAACGTTGAAGTCCCAAATGAGGAATATTACTCCCTTAATAAAAAAAGCATATAAACTTTTTTTTGAAATAAAGCTTGGTGATCAAGATAAATCTTGGGCACCTCACATTTGCTTTGCGTCTTGTGTAACATTACTTAGTGGTTGGCCTAACGGACAGTCCAGACATTTGCCATTTGCAAATCCAATGGTATGGAGGGAACCAAAGGACCAGACAATGGACTGTTATTTTTGCATTACAAAAAATTTTGGAATAACAAGTCAAGACCAAAGAAGACCATAATAATCCAAACCTACCCTTTCGGCTATTAATCTGTTTCCTCACAGCGAAGAGCTTCCTATCCCTGCATCACCTGAAAATGTGAATCTCCTGTCAGAAAACCGAAGAAGATTACAATTACGTCCAGAAAATGACGACTTTGAAGATCTTGATTATGATGGAATGTCAACAGAACCGCATAGAATTAATCAGCATGAACTCAATGATCTATCCTTGTCAAAGAAACAGGCAGAACTATTGGCATCTAGATTAAAGGGTTGGAATTTCCTTGAGAAGGGAACTACAATTTCCTCTTATCGGCGACGCGAAGAAGAAATCCGACGCTTTTTCTTGGTAGACGACAATTTAGTGCATTGTACTGATGTTGATTTATTAATGAGAGAATTAGAAGACTGTCATGATCCTAAGGAATGGAGATTGTTTATAGATTCTTCTAAACTCATTTAAAAGCAGTGCTTCTTCATAATGGAAATGTGAAACCTTCGACTCCTATTGCCTATGGAGCCCATATGAAAGAGGCCTACGACAACAAGAAAATTTTGTTATCGAAAATACGATACGAAAAGCATTCTTGGAATATATGCGGCGATTTAAAAGTTATAGCACTTTTGTTAGGTCTCCAACAAGGATATACTAAATTTTGTTGTTTCCTATGCGAGTGTGATAACAGAGATCGCAAAAAATTATTTTGTCAAGATGCAATGGCCTAAAAGAAATCTAATACCTGGAAATAAAAATGTAATTTATCAACCACTTGTGAAACCTGAACTCGTATATCTTCCTCCTTTGCACATCAAACTTGGGTTAATGAAAAATTTTGTAAAAGCGATGAATAAAAGTGGTCCAGGGTTCCTATACGTAAATAAGAAATTCACTAAGATCAGTGAGTCTAAAATTAAAGAGGGTATATTTGTAGGCCCACAAATAAGGGAGCTAATTTAGGACCATCACTTTGATGAAAGCTTGAATAATAAAGAAAAACCTGCA
>JABUQX010026339.1:17500-22555 GCA_015478945.1 Trachelipus rathkii
ATATACCGTAATTATATATACTATAATAATATATGCTTAATAATAATAAATTATACTGTATTTCATAGCATTATTTTCTCTATTTATCAAAATATATATATTAATATATATATATATTATATATATTATATATTAAATATTAATTAGATATATATATATATATTAATATTAATATATTTAATATTAAGGGTAATTAATATAATTATATATATTATTTAATTTATTTATATATTAATATATTAGTATATATATATAATATATTAAAGTATTATATATATTAATAATATTATGATAATATATTAATAGTTATAATAATATATTATTTATATAATATATTGTACTAAATCAATCCTATATATATATATACTTAGTTAACTATTTTATAATATATTACGAATATTTATTATCAATATGATATTATTATAATTATATAATATTAAATATTATATATAATTATATTATATTTTATCATGTTTTTAATTGATATATATACAATAATTTATATATAATATAATTTAATTATTTATATTAATATTATAAAATAATCCTTTTTAAATAAATATCCTCAAATGTGTCCGCATGGTGATGGATAATCTGTGAAATTTAAAATATAGTAACTATATATATTTCACCTTTGATAAATATAAATTTTCAGTAACTATATAAATAATAATTAAATATTAATTATTATAATATTTATATTATAAATATTTATATTAATATTATAATTTGATTATATATAATTATAATATTAGTTAATCTACTTTTTTTGAGCTATGACTTTAACTATATTGTATATATCCTCATATAAAGTACCTATTCATTTTGAAATAGTGTTTAATATATAGGTAAACAGATTCACATGGGTAATATAAATTTAATAAGTAATATATTAATTTATTGAATGTATGTTATTATATTAATTTTAGAATTATATTATTAAATTATATAATTAATATATTTACTGAGTAGTATATAATATTTAATTTTATAATAATTATTTAATTTATATTTATAATTTTAATTATATATATTATTAATTATATTTATTTAGATATATTTAGATATATTATACAACTGTTTACAGCTGTTTAATTACACATTTTCTATTATTATGTTATTAGTTATGCTATATTATTATTATATTATTTCGATTATTTATTTAATTAATAAGTATTATAATCTGTATATATATATATTATTAATTAATTAGTATAATATATTATATGATTAATATTTATTTGTTAGGATACAAATGATGTA
The DNA here is from genome assembly GCA_015478945.1 of Trachelipus rathkii. Lineage (NCBI taxonomy): Eukaryota > Metazoa > Arthropoda > Malacostraca > Isopoda > Trachelipodidae > Trachelipus > Trachelipus rathkii. The sequence goes on from JABUQX010026339.1 coordinate 18,764, forward strand.
TTAATTAAACTTATATATTAGTAGTAGTGGATAATAATGAAAATATTGATGATATTATTTTATTATAATATTATTTTACATTATATAGTATAATTAATATTATATTTTAGTATATTATATTTATATATATATAATATAGTGATATTTATATGATTAATTTTACAGATTCATTTATTTACGTAATATAATTTATTATATTAATTTATATATATTATTATATTACTATTAGTGTATATATATAATAATAACAATATTATAATTTAATATAACTAATTTAATTAATATATTATTTAATATTAGATATTTACCTACTAAACTTTAATTAATATGATATTATTATATATATAATTTGTTTATTTAGTAATATTTATTACTGTATCACCTCTGAAGTATTTTTAACCTCTGATAATAATGTATCTATTGCATAAAGCTATATAAATATATTATATGATAATAGTTTAAATTTATTTATGATTATAAATATTTTACTCTGTGTCTTTTAGTATGTGTTATTTTCATATTGATTGTTTTCGATTGAATAACAGATTACAATAACGAGATTAAATTTAATATTATATATAATAATTTAATTATATAAAATATTTATAATAATAATAATAATATAATAATAATTAATAATAATAATAATATATAATAATAATAATATACATATATAATATTATATATAAATTATAAATAATTAATATATATATATAAATAAATTAATATTAGTTTAACAGAGTATATATATAAGGTAAAAAGTTTTTATTTTATTCCCTAGTATTAATATAATATTAATAAAAATAATGAATGATATGAGATGTAGAAGAGACTATTGGCATGAGTACTTAATTTTAATCCATTAATTATTCATTACTACATCTCAATTTATATTTATTATTTACAATTATTATCTTTATTATATTATTATTATTATTATATTATTAAAATAATTATTACCACTCCATAATTTAAATTTAATTATATTATTAAATATAAAAGTTATTCATTTTATTATTATATTTATTTTATATTCATATATTATTTAATTATATATTAATTTATATATTTAATTTATATTATCAGTGTAATTTATTATTACTATTATTTCTGTTCAATTTAGGTCATTAATTGTTTTAGGAGACAATATTACAATTTATTATTAATTTTATTTATATTATTGATAACTTATAAATTTATTTATATTTTTTTTCAGTTATCATATAATATATTATCTATAAAACTATACTAATGATAAATATTCAACTTCATATATTTCTCTCAATTAACTTTTGTACTTCAAGTCATATAGAAATATAATTAATATATTATATAGTGATATTATATAATAGTTATAATTTTGTAATTATTAAGTTATATATATATAATTGTAGGAGTTTTATTCACATTCATTTATAATCATTTTCACATAAATTTTAATTTATATCTTTAAATTATTAAATTTACTCTAACTTAATAATGATATATAATTTTAAATTTTATATTAAGTTATGCAGTAAAGTTATACATATTTAATATTTTAATTAATTATTAATAAATTTTATATTATATATTTTATATATATATTAATGTATATAGATTTAATATATATAATTTTGAATTTTTAACTTATTAATTATTTTTATCTCCTATTTATAAGTATTTATATAATATATTTAATATATAATATTATTAATTATTATATTATAATATCAATCATTTTAATATATATAATAATCTACTATAATTTTATTATATGTTTTGTGAATAGTCTACGCCTTTTTTTCATTAAATGAAAAACTTGAGTAAATATAGATATACTATTAATTTGATTTAATTATCTTCAAAATTAAATATCTTATTATATGTAAAATTAACCCGGTGTATTCAAAAATTTATTATTCAAATAATAGGAATTGTTCTACTTCCAGTGTGATTGGACTTTGTGAAAAATGTTTGAGAGGAATACCTCACACTCTTGTATAAATAGCTCTCTTATTATGGTCCATAATTATATATATTATTAGATTAAACCTATTAAAATTATCGAGATATATAATGAGGGAGATTTACTATTTATTCATATACTTATGCTTCTAACAATCTTGTTTTTTAATTATACCATATATACAAAAGAATTAGAGTATTTACTACTAGTATAATAAATTGATAAAATACTTATATAGATACATAATGTATAATAATTTAATATGTGATAATATATAATATTATATTATAATATTATTATATATAGATAATAATTGTTAAAAATGTTTTTAATAGTAAAATGATGGTAAGTGGATAATAGATGTTAGAGGATGTATCTGGGGTAGAACGTGATATATATATGATGTTAGTATTATGACTCAAATATTAGACTTTGAGTAGAGTATATTAGAGTGAATAGTATATTGCAAGTGATTTGTATATAGAATATAGTATAATATAATATAGACATTCAAGATAAGTAAGGAATTATATATATATATAAGATATAATTATTATTAGTATGTATTTTTATAATACTATAATATAGTAATATATAGTATACTGAGCTAATATTAATATAGGGTTGAAGGGGTTAAGTGTGAGTATAGTTAGTGAGAAGTGATCAAATATATTGACATGATATGAGATATTTTTATTACTAATATAGAGATAAAATGAATAGTATAATATAATATAGTGTGATATATAGTATTAATATATATATACAAATTAAATGATAACGCACATGAACGGAAATCAGCAGGTAATTTGTTAATGAATAATTTTATTAAGAAACATTCAAAAAATCTCTCAGAGAAGTTAATTTTGAGAATTCACATCGAAGGAAAGAGTCAGATATATATATCTAAGATAGCTCATAATATTAAAGTAAGTAGTATGATATAATATATAGGTCAGAATATATACGAGTAATATATATTGATTGATTTATATAAAGTCAGGACCTATATGATAGATATATATATATTAGATATTAATTTATAATTATATAAGGTGTTATGTATTATATACCATGTGATATGATATGAGTAGTATAATTAATATAGGAAAGCCGTTTTTCTTATTGTGTGAATTTTATGTATTTGATTGTTATATAGAGGTGTAGCGGATAGTGATTTGTCACTATCCGCGATGGGGATGCGGATAGTTAAAATCTGTGTTTGGATCCGCGGATATTGCGGTAGTGGATGCGTAGGTAATGGTGGATAGTTAGGTTTTTAAGATGAGTTATTGTACGGCCACAAATGGAGTACATTGCAGACGAATTATAGCAACTTACAGATGATATAAAAAAAGGAAGATATTAATAATGATGATAGTATTTTTTAAGGGAATTGTCTTAGAATATATGAGTAGGTTCAGTTATAATAAAGATATAGTAAGATAGATATATTAGAGGATAGTATAATAATATGACATGAGTAAATTAGATAGTATGTATGATAATAGATAAATAGGAAGGTTTATAGATATAGATATGAAAGTAAGTAGTATGGGTAGTATGATATAATGAGATGATAGGTAGATGTATAATTATGAATGAATAATATTGAGTTGAAACATAGTGAGACGGCGTACAGAGTGAGGTAGTATAGATAGTGAGGATATTGAAGAATGTGTAGATATATAGTGAGTATATAATGGCTAATAGGGATAGGGATAAGTAGACTTTGCGGCGATAATAAGTAGTATAATATATAGAGTGGTATAATATACTATAACTAGACTCATCTAAAGCTAAATTGTGTATCACCAGAGAGTGCAGGAGCGCTTGGATAAACC
>JABUQX010026340.1:0-29363 GCA_015478945.1 Trachelipus rathkii
CAAGAGATGGATCTAGATGTAGATAAGAAATGATTAAATTGAATTAAGGGAGATTTCAAAAAGCCACACATTATTTTTCACCCTGCCTTAAATTCTTTCATCATTGCTTTCCTTTCTATATAAAACAAATGCTACGTCGAAGTAGTTTATCTTCAAAATTTCTTAAATTTATACACGATTATGTTCGCAACAGAGTTTCACAAAATATAAAGATTACAATATGATACCATACCTTTGAAATAGATTTTACAATTAGGAGAGTATCATCAGAGACAGAATAAAGCAATCAAATGGATTTATATAAAGGATAGAAAACAGAGGAGATTCCAGATAATAAAAAAATTATAGAGAAAAACAAATAATATAAATGAAATTATAAAACAAAAAGAAGAGGGAATAACAGTGGAAGAGGTGAGAGAATCAGTCTCTTATTTGGTAAAAAGTAGCTTATTTCTTTTTCTTCAATCTTGACCCTGGAATGTTTACATATAACGTAACAAAAATAATATGGAAAAGGCATAAAGCACCAACATCGAGATTTAAGAAGGGAATTTTTTTTTTACCTATTAAGTTTAGGTGTAGGAATGTGTTCGCACAAGCTTTGGCCCGAGTAGGGGGATAAACTAAGATAAGTCATACAATAGTTAAATATGGTTAGTATATGAATATCTGATTACAATGATATACAAAGTCTTGTTATTATTATTATTATTATTAATTATATATATTTATTATTGGATTTAAAAATTGCAATCCTTAATCGTAAATAAATTTACTATTATTAACTATTTAAACTTATTATAATTATTATTAATGCTATAGATATTAGTCCAATATCTAGAATAACCAACCAATGTTATATATTGACCCTGAGCCATTCCTGCCAGATTCTGCATACGAGAGCATCACTTATTTAATTGATTCACTTATATAAACTAGATATATAGTTGCAATCATTGGGAAGTTATATAATATTTCTGATTTAATTATTAGTATCACCAATATTATTATATATCCTTTTTGAGATATAAGCACTTATTTATATGTATATCAAATTTCATTAAAATCACTATATTATTAATTTTATCATGAAGTTTTCCTCGTAAAATATTGGAGAATTAATTTTATTTATATATTCCCTCCCTCAACAGACATTAAGCATGAACCTAACTGTATCAATAAGAGTATTGAGTTTTTGAGATGAGTAGAATCTTTATTTAGGTGTAGATTATTGTATGAGATTTTTATTTATATGATTAATATTTAGTAGCTCCAGACACTAAGATTGATTATTACTAATCTCTATTCTAGTACAGAGGTGGATACCAACAGAATAATGTGTTATTGATAGTATATATAGTTTATATGATCAACACAACTCTATTAAGCATTCAATGACATTTACTTGGATTTCATTTTTGGGATTGGTATGTTTGTCTGGAAGTCATGTTGGTGAATGGGACGAATTAAAGAATCATGGAGGGTGTATTTATAAAGGGAATGTATGATACATGAATTCATCTAGTTCAATAACTTATTTTTCTATTTGATATTATCATCATAGTAATCACATTGGAAATTAGTTAAATTATCATTATTATTATCAACTCTGATTCCTAGAGAAACTGACATTGCTTGAGATAGGTACTTCATTCATTAAACGATCGCCAATATCCTCTAGGCATAATGTTTCAAAAACAATGAGAAATACAGATCAAGTTTGTATTTACTCCATTTAAATTCAAATTTCAGTTATTTCAAGAGCTAATAATGTAATTTATTAATCTAATAGAGTCTTATATGTTAGATGTAATACCTTCACTTCAGGTATAATTATATATTAATTAATTACTCTTAGAATTGATAAATATTACTATGATATTATAAATTTATATTCACTCTAGATCAATTCTGTCAAAGAGTAAAGATCTTATTGACAGGCTGCTGATTTATTAGTTGGTCATAGAAATTCTTCGCAGGATATTTATCTGATTTGTAAAAGTTTAATTTCTTATTAATTGGCATTAGGTATTTTACTTTGCTTAACATTCTTATCAGTGGATAGGATATTAAAATAACTATTATAAACTTTCCACATATTTCTCTTCTATTTCTTGCTTATTTCTAAAATTCCTGTTAATATGGATTTTATATTTAATCTACGAAGTTTGCAAATTATTTGCTATATCAGAGCACACAAAGTTTTTATACTTTTCTTGGAAACTAATGACATATTTAAATTCCTGAAATGACTAATTTTTTCAATTCTAAATATATTTTCACAAATTCAAATTGTATGTTATCTTGATTGACAAATTTGTGGATACTTATCATATTTAATTATCTAGAATTTAAGCGAGGTATTTATTTATAGATCTGTGTTTTGATGAGTTATATTAAAAGTATTAAATTAATTTTTAATTAATATGTAAGAAAGGGTAGTAGAAGTAAATTTTCTTCATTTTCAGTTTTCAAATATTTTCACAGTAATTCAACATTATCATCCTAATTTTCTCTTACACTTTCTAACTCAATAAAATATGATTATTAATCAACTAACATATATAATATAAAATAAATAAGGGAACAGATTTCAATGTTAAGACAAAAGGACTTTAAGTAATATTCAAATTGAGACATCTAGATCTTATTAATAATAAAAAAGCACAAAATCCAATTGCATTCTTAAGAGTAAGCCTTGAAATTAGTAGAAGTAAAATCTTTATTGTCAAATACAGTAAAAGATAAAATGGAGTTTAATGAAAGATGTAGAATTAGTCATGAAAATCATAAACTCATCAGATGTAATCATATTTTTTAAAAAGTACAATTTTATATAGTGCTTTTTCAGATCAATTGTAGTAACAAACCCTAGAAGTAAAGATAGCTAAATATTAGTGATCTGTTCAAAATAGACTGTTTGTATTCAAGTCATATGATTATATTTGTTTTACTTTTTGGCTAATAAAAGTTTTATATGGGATAAGAGATCCAGAATGTAATAAGGAGTAAAAATTATGCAAGAAAGGTTCCGGAAAATTAAATATATAAGATTTGAAATTAAAGTATCACTTAATATTGTTATGGATGATATCACCTAAAATCACCTAGATTTTGTTAAATATACTAATATAAATATGATTTAGTGGATGATTTTATCACCTAAATTAATTTAGATTTATTTATATTAAATTATCTATTATATAAATAATATTTATTATTATATATATATATTAGTATATATTATTTATATCAAAGTTCAATATTTAATTAACTAATTAATATATATAATTATAAAAATAATAATAATAATAATTATAAATAAGTTTAAATATATAATAAATTAAATAAAGGCTAATTTAATATATATATAAATTAATAATAAATATATATATAATTTAATAATAATTAGATATTATGAAGGGGTAAAGATTGAGTATTGAACATTGTCGAATACAACGCATTCATTAGGCTGATTGAAAGATCTAGAATAGATTGATGATTAAGAAATGAGAGTAGAGAGTCGTATGTTCGGATGATTAAGCAGTTATGTCACACGAGGAGTTGACTAGTCATATTGGACATCTCAACAGTGGATGGTCTCAGTACAGAGCAGTCCAATAACCCCTTAATCCACCAGACAGCACAATTATAATTATTATAATTATAAATTAATAATTAAATTTTCATATATATATATATATATATATTTTCATCTTCGGTGATGTTAATATGTAAAAAACATATATCAAATAATATTAATAATAATAAATTTAAATATACATATAATATAATATAATATATATATTAATTAAATAATAATTAATAATATTAAATATTCTATTATATTAATTATTATTATATAATTTATATTATTAAATATTAATTATTATTTATATGCATATATAATTAAATTTAATAATTAATAATAATAATTATATCTAAATAAGATTTAATTGATATTATATAATATCTTAATATGTACTTTATATAATTTTAATAAGGTATGTTAGTAATAATATCTAATATTAATAATTATATATATAATAAGTATAACTTATTAATTAAATTATAATTATTATAAAATTAATATAATATAAATGTATTATAGATAAATAATAATAATTAAATATATTATAATATATAATATAATTATAAAAATAATAATATATTAAGTCACTGATAAATTAAATACTAATTAATTAAAATATTATAAGAATATATTATCATGATATATTAAGATTAATAATTAATAATTATAAATAAATATAAGTAAAAGATAAGCAAAAGCATAATGTAATAAATTTAGTATTAATAATAAATAATAATAATTACAATTATTAAATAATAATATCAATAATATTAATAATTAAGTTATATAAGATTGAAATACAGATTATGAATATAATATATAATTTTAATTTATCTAATTTTTTTATGCCTAAGCGCTAGAGTCGATACATAGTTTGAGTATATCGTGTTCCTATGGGATTTATAATATATTTAATCAGAGTATAGTAGGTAGATAATAATCCGTAGATTTTTATTTGGCAACTATAAACGAAAGATTAACTTATAAATATATAACGAGCGTTTAACTTTCTGAGAACGAGGAATGTAGAATAAATTAGATAAATTAATTAACTATTATATAATAATATGATATTATATATATAATAGTCATAAATTGTAAATAATAATATAAATTAATAAATAAGATAAATTATAATACTTATTATTTAATTTATATTATTATTTCATTTATTATTATATATTAATTATATTATATATATATTATTAAATGGTAATATTAGTTTAATATATTTTTATCCTATTATTATTTGCTAAAAGTGATCTCCAATATACTATCTGGCATAACTCATGTATATCATCTACCTACTGGCCAAATATAAATAGAGACATTTACTATGCAAGGACAGGATATGTTTTTTTTATTTCTGAGATTTTTTATTTTTACATTATACAACTCCTCTTATAAATTTCAATATATTTATAAATTGGAACTAAGATTTTGATAATTTTCATAATGTTTTATTATTTATATTGTTTTATTACGTATTCTTATTTGCTCTCTCTCTTCTATCTCTTCACTCTTATGGTAATAGTTACCCGCTTTCTTTGTTTAAGGATTCTTTATCATTTTTATATACCATAAGCACAGGATTAAGAATAAAAAAATGTAATAAGGAATAAAAAAAAAAAAAACAAATGTGGCGGTCTCTTCAGGAAAAAGAATAACAGTATGATCACTTAGTAAGGGGTGGTCAACCCTCGATTTTATTTCATGAAGAATCAACAGGATCATACTAAAAAAAAATATATATAATGAAGTATAGGGAAAACGAAATCGTCGCTCTTTTAGGAAAAAGAGTTACAGCCTCTCAATGTTAAAAATTCATATAATTATAATCTTATATAATTTTTTTTATTTTTATTTTTTTTTTTTAATATCACAGGTATATATAAAAAAAAAAATAATAATTTGAAACAATAGTAGAATAAACGAAATCTGCAGTCCCTCTAGGGATAAAAGTTAAGCCTCTAAGTTTTAATAAATTTTCCCCTAGACGGCTTTCTTATAAAAAAATTTGTAGGGTACTCTATGTCTACGTTATTTTAAGTGGGGCCATCTACTTAAGTCATGGAGTTAATGATAAGAATTTGTTAATTCTACATAGATTTTCTTTGTTATACCTAAAAACTTATCATAACTGAACTAGAGGAGACTACTTAGAAATTAGAGACGTAACCTAGAGATCTAATATTACGAAAAAGTATGGAGTTTTAAAATTCAACTTTGAGAGGCTGTAACTCTTATTTTTCCCTAAGAGTTGATGGATTTTTTTGTATTATCATCAGCAAGGATTTTCTTATAAAATTTTTTTTTTTTTTATATTAAATTCACACTATTATGATATAGCCTACTCCAAATAAATAATTATATACTTAAAATTAAAAAAAAAAATTGAGATTTACAGTACTTTAGGAAAAGCTATATAGCATCTATCAAAGTTTAAAAATTTTCACCAGAGGCTTTCATATAAAAAAAAATTAGTGGGGCTCATGCTTGTGCCATCCTATAGTTCAGGTTATGATAAAGATTTGTTAGTATATTATATTAGATTTTTCTGTATATATAGCATATACCTAACAAAAATAGCGGTAATAGTTCGGATTTAAAGGTAAATGTGTGTCAAGATATCGATATTGTTTATGATAAAAGATTAGATACGATTTTATAATATAATCCACCTTTTCTCAGTTTGTTAATAAAGGTGTTAATTGAGAAATGTATAGATTAGTTGGGGGTAAGCAGAGGTTGAGTATATAGATTTTTTATTTTTAGGTAAAGAAAAATTAAAAATTTGATTTGTATAATAATAAAAAGATGAAACTTAACTTTTTTTTATGAGAGTTTTTGAGCTTCAAATTGATTTATTTCCAAATTCATTTTATTTTATAATTATTTTTTATGTTTAATTTTTGACACGTAAATTTTTTTATTAAATTATTGATCACCACACTAAGTAGTTGTATATTATATGTATTATTTTATATATATATATATATATATTAATATAAATTAAATTTAATTTATATATATATATTTATTAATTTATTATATTATATATAATATATATATATAATATATTATATATTATATATTATATTATGGTTTTACAGATTTTTTTAAATGCTCACAGATATGTAACTTAGAATAAAGGCAGGTTCCTAAGTAAAACAAATTATATAGGATATTATGGAATCCGCCGAAGAACTTCACCTCTTTGCAGATTGTAATTTTTTGTTTTTTTTTTTTGTTGAGTATACAAAATATTCATGAGAGAAATTATAATTTTATATATAAAAAATATATATCAACCATTCACATTTAGTAGAGGAGTCGAGCCGACGGGGGATAGAGGGGGAGAGACGTTTTCATGAACCCGGAGGGGGAATAGGTCGGAGCGAACCCCGCGACACAAGTCTACAAATGACCAACAGAGCAGGGGAGGTTCCGGTAGAATCACCATCCACCGGAGGGGTGAAATTATAGTCCCATATTATACCCGCGTACGTCGCACCGGCAGAGGCCGAGAGACCCAGACTTAACAGAAAATTATGCGTTTACCATGGTATTCCTTTAGTTAAAAAAAAAGAATAATTTACTTCAAAAACACTTTGGTATTACTATTACTTAAGGAATACCATAGGGTAAAACCGCAAAGATGGGCAGGTCACGTCGGGTCTCTCGGCTTAAACACGTTAGATATCGAGCGGGGGGACTAATCCCCTCCTCCAGGACGGTCTCCGGAACCTCCGCTCTTTGGTCTTTTGAGGTGTTACAGCGAGGTTCTCCGCCTATATCCCTCCGGGTACTGAAACGTCCCACCTCTGTCCGCTCTCGGCTCGAAAGCCCCTAAATGGGTAGGGAAATAATGTATTTAAAATATTAAAAAATAAAATAAAAAACGTTAAATTCCATCTTACAGAATTTTTCCGCTGATTCCATATTAATAATCTTGATTCTATACACTGTAGGAGCTGCCGGTCCATAGTTACATACTGTGAGCATTAAAAAATTCACCATTATATATGTATAATATATTATCTATTATAATTATATATAAATATGTCATATGTAAAAGATTATATCTCTTACAGTATATTATATATTAATAGATATATATTTATATATATATATAATATATTATAATATAATATACATTATATGATATATATATATCAAGTGTTAAACATAATTTTAATTAAATTTTTTCTAAATTTATATGCTGCAAAGTAAATAAAACATATTTAAGTTAAGTAAAATAATCAAATTTGTAATGAAACAAATATTTCTTTTTATCCGAATAAGACAGTATTACAAAAGGTAAAGTTTGCCTTTTTCCAGTTTTATCACCTTTAGTGTTGAACAACATATTGTTTTAATATAGGGTAACTAAAACAATTATCCAATAACTACGATTATATCGAAATACAATACGGGGATATTTTTATGAGCATTACCTATATATATATAAATATATATATAAACACGCGATAAAACTATTTACCAAACATAGCTATATGACTAGAGGGCGTGAAATGATAGACTAACTGGATGGATGCAAATAAACGTAAAAGTCGATGGGATATTTTTAACAGACTTTGAGAGTCTATAAACTTTTATTTCTAAAGAGAGACTACACACATTTATATTTATTATTATTCAATAATTACTTTTTATAGAGTATATCCTGTTTTAATTTTAATAAAAATTGGGTAAGAAAGCCCCTCTGCCGCTACTATGTTATCTAAATTTTTATTTTTATTTTTCTTTTCTGGTATCTTTTTATTATGTTGCCTTATATATATTAAATTATTATGCATTTTTCATTAGAGTAAAAGTATTTTTAGCAAAATTTTGGAGTTATAATTTTAGAAAATGTTTTATTAAAAACCGCTATAGAATATAAATAAATAATTATTATGCAGATTCGTGGCATAGCATAGGGCGGGGTGACCGGGCCCGGATTTTTTAGAGGTGTTTTAAAATTTATCACTAATAAAAATAAAAAAATAAAAAAATTTAAAAAAAAGAATCTTCTTCGCTCATTTTAGTACGGCATTAAAGGCAAAGAGATATTTTTTAAATAAAAATTTTTATTTATATAAGGAAAATTTCATAATCTTTTATTTTCTTTTTAAATTTTTATTGTAAAATAAGTAAATTGTAATAACATCAGTTTATATTATATTTTTTATTATATTCTTTTAATAAAAATATTAATATATATTATTATTTAAGTATCTATAAAAATGAGGTCATGTAAATAATAGAGATTTCACGTTTTGTAAAAATGCGAGTTTTTTTAACTTTGTATTAAAAATGAAAAATTGTGAATGTAATTTTAATTATTTTTTTTCAGTGTTATACTCGAGTATGTTAGCTTTAAAAATTGGCAATAGTAAATTTTTGTTCCATAAACAGTAATTAGTGGCAAAGAATCAGCGGGGTCCTACTTGTTCCGATTCCACCGCCGCCGTAAAAATTGATGAAAAGGGTGAAATCGACCACCATTGCTATATGAGACTATTCAACGTAATATTCTTGACATAAATTATTATGTAAATTATATTTAAATATAATAAATAAGTTACTTAAAGTAACAGCTGTTAAAATAAACAATGATGGGTTTAATATAAAAATAATAAGATATTCCAAAAAGTGTCAAATTTTTGAGCAGAGAGGGGTGAATCGGATTTACACCTTAGTTTTTACTTCTTATTTTAATGTATCATTTCATTGAGATTAATTTATTTATTACTTTATATTTACGTAAATTTTAATAATAATTAATATAATTATTATAAATTAAGTAAAAATTAAAATATAAAAATTGAAATTATACGTAAATGACGAATTTAAACAGATGGTACCGCTTCACCCCCTCATTGGTGGTCCAATTCACCCCTCTAAGGTTGAGGTACTGAATGAGCTTTATTTTAAAACTTTAATTACTTTTATTATTAATAATTCATACGATTGATTTTTTATTGTGTGCTTATTACCTATACTGAATTAATGGCCTTAGTACAATTATTTTACAGAAAAAAAATTCTCACTAAAAAGTGCATTAGGCGGAAAGTTGGGAGAGGAAAGATTTTATCTAAAGTGGTCCAAGTCACCCCTCCCTGAGCTACTTGGAATATTGTTTGCCTTATGAAATATGTCGCGAAAATACGGCGGTTTTATATGAGTGAATCTGTTTTATCGATATTTAGCTACTTATATAAAAAAACAGAAAAAGAACAATTATTAATTATACTTGTTAATTAAGTATTTATTAAGCAACATAACTCATTATATAAGCTTATATGAATTTTTGTAGAGATATATATTAACAACACACTCCGCTACTAACTCCAGCTCACTTGCAATAGGGCTGCACTCTCCAACGAGCGGTGGTGAATAACTGTAAAAAACAAATACAACTATTCATCTCATATGAGATTACAAAGCTCATCAACCTTCTATATAACTATTAACACAGTCAAATAAAATAAATCGTTCGACTTAATAACTTGCTAACTTTTACAAAAAAAGAATAAAAAGATAAATTTCAGGGCTATAATATACATAGGTCTCAGACCTCTGAAGAGAGAGAAGTATCAAGAGAGAGAGAGTGTCGCTTGTTTGAGCCATGATATCAGACGCTGATGGGTACATGATATTTATATTGTTACGCTCACCGAGGGATGAGGTCAATTGCCCTTCGTGTGAGCGTTCACTCTTCAAACCCTTAAAATGAAACTTAGTGAGCTCATGAAAGTCGCAGAAAACGCGCAGCATTAGGAAGAATCGTCGACAGTAAAATATTTAATCCAATAACAAATTTAAAATAATACTCGGTAGAAATAAAGAAAAAATATAGATGAACTGACAGTGATCATAATCTCTGTGCAGTATAATGCATCAAAAATAGAAATTTGAATGGAAGATAAAGAGACTTGTTTTAGTAGTTTGAAGATGTTAATCTCAGAAGGCAGCATCATTGTTATGGATAGTATAATTCTATTAAAATTTGATTCCTAATTATCAGATATAGCTATTGTGTTTCAATGTTTAGTGTTATCAGAATGATGCATATATTATTATATTATTTAAAATTAGAATTGCATTATTATTATTACTTTTTTAATATGCTACTAGCTTAGAACTTAGAAAACACTATGGTAGTTGTGGAGAATTCACCAGTTCAAAGTAGACGAAGACTGAATTAAAACAACAAATATTTAATGTTAAAAAATGGTATAAACAAATTATATATATATTTATTAATTTTTTTTTTTTTTTTTTTTTTTTTTTTTTTTTTTTTTTTTTTTTTTTTTTTTTTTTTTTTTTTTTTTTTTTTTTTTTTTCTTTAAATAATTTAACACTTAGATATAAATTACATAAGCTCACATTATTATTCAGCCTTTTCACGAGCATAGACATATCAGGAGAGCAATTAGACTTTGTTTTTTGTTCGACAGTCTAAATTGCGATTGGATAAACTTGCAAACATATGCTACGGGATGAAAGTAAGACTGAGGCACAATGAATAATATAATTGTACAGTTCAATTAGAATTATGGAAAATTACAGAATATATTATAGATCTATTATTTGCAAATATTAAAAAAAATTTTTTTTTTAATCAATATTAATATGCATAAGTTATTCATATTTTTTTATATAGTAATACTATAATGTATTAATTGTGTCTTATATTATTAAGAGATATATTTTATATAGGAAAAGACCATGGTTTTATTATGTAAGCGTGTACAAAAAATTTCAGATATTTTAAATAAAATATAACGTAATGGCTAGTTGTTACTTATTATATAGGTATATATAGTATATATAGAATATAATATTATAGTATATATATAATATAGTACTATACTATATTAAATATATATATATATATATGATATATAATATATTATACTAGTATATATCTATATATATTAATTATATATAATATTATATATATATTATATATATAATATATATATATATATATAAAGAAAGTCTTTTAGTAGGCCATAAGCACGCAACTCGGCAAGATTGAACATGTTATTTTGCGTGATTTCTTCCTACTAAAATGACAGGATGTCGATGTACGGATCTAATCTCCAATTTACGATGTTTTACTTTTTGTTAGAGTTTTCATTTATCAAGAACGACCACAACTACTGCTGAGAATTGAAGTCACAATATTACACAAATACAAAGCTTAAATCAGAATTCAGTTTTAAAGAGCTTAGTACAGTCTAAAATCCCGAACGAAGTCCACTCAAATTCAAGTGCAATGAAAGACTTGTTTTAATGTTTTTGGCAATTTATTTGATAAGACAAAAACGTGCAGCACTATGCAAACTTATGGCTTGGCAACACTAAAGTCATTTATAAAGAAAGCGTTTTTTAATTTTTATGTTTATTTATTTATTGTATTAATAAATTTAGTTTACTAATGTAATTTTAAGTAATGGGGTTATAATAAATAATAACAAATATCATAGCCATAATTAGACTTAATGCTTTACTAACAATAATAATAAGAATTATTATTTAATATAATGAATGATAAATTCCATAAATAACAGAAATAAAATAGAAAAATTCAATAAATAAAATGAAATTATAAAGAAATAATTAAATAAACATACAATTCATAAAAATAATAATTGTACTTAATATAAAGTTATTACAGTGGGCAATCATCTAACCCTTGTATTGCCCTTAGTCATATTATATATAACTTACAAAATTATATACAAGTTATCGTAAAAATATTTAAATTATTGTACATTATTGTAAATCAAACGGTCAATATAGAACAAACCCAATAAGGGTTAAAGTAAGTGATACTTAATAAATTTATATTGTTAATAAAGAGGCTCACCTTAGATGGCTGTGCCATTAGTAATTGATTGAGTCTGTTTTAATGTGGTGTAACACATATTAATGTTGGGACTACTCTTCAATATTTATATACAATACAGTAACTCAGGATATGATATTTATTTTTATGTTTGTAGGATATTGGAGTTGATATTTTTATCTTTCTTTTTCGATCGTGGTGTTTCTAAGTCCTTGGTCTTCAAGACTATTAGTAATAAAATTGGCTCTAGATAATAAAAAAGAACCTTACTAATAAACTCATTAGTTGATTGTTAGGATATTTGAGATTTGCAAAACTAGGTTCTTAAGTCCTTCACATTTAAAATAAATTGTTACATGAATTAGTTTCAGAAACACTCAACCGCGGTAATTTTCACTGAGGATGAAATCTAATTATTTTCCCAGTAGTCTTCATTGTGGGTAATTAGTTAGTATTCGCTACACTCTAATGATTGTCTACAGTCAATCATTATATTTACAACTCTTGAAGTTGAAACACAACACCCAACAACCTACCAGCTTAACTTGGAGTATTAATATAAATATACATATATGATAATATACGTTCATAGTTTGTTTAATAACTTTTTTGCTTTTAGGTATGAAAAAAAAAAATATCGTATTATATATTTATTTGTCCCTTCTACATCTAGTTATTTATGCGTGTGTGTCAAATTATTTTAACTCACAGTTATTTATATTCACATCTCTGGGGGGAAGATAATTATAAAGTATTAAGAAGTAAACGTAACATCTATTTATCATATATATTTAATATATATAATAAATACTATTATATATAAATATATAGTTATATGATATATAAATATATATAGTATTATATATGATATAGAAAAATATATATATATTAATATATATAATAATAAATGCAGTAAGCGACTCCTACACCCACGTATTACGTAGTTACTCTCGAGTTATAGCTTTTAGCACAGAGTTTATAACATTAGAGAAATACGATCCAATATAAACTGGAGCCTTTTTATACAAATATCATTAATATTTTAATAAATAAATATTACTCTCTTCTTTTATTGGTGTGCACAGTAAAATTGCCTAATACATATTTAAATAACATAAATATCCAAGCATAAAATAAGTCCCACATAAATTATATAGGTATTAAAATAAATTTAGAATCACATAAATGTGTTAACAATTTTAGCCATTTCTCGCTATTTTTAACTACTTTTTTGTACTTTATAATTTTTTCATTATTCCATTTAAAAATGTCGATCTCATATTACGTAGACCTCAACATTATTCGCAATCAAGTGCTGAGAGAATTGTGGTATCGTGAAAAGTTTTCTTTTCGTAATTAAATTATTTTTATACTAGTATACATTTTATGCTGGTATGAGCCTCTATTGCATTGAGGTGAGTGAATCGTTGATAATCGTGAAAAATATTGATTTGAGAGATAATCAACTTATAGTTATATCTATAGCAATATGCAACGAAAAATAGCAGATATCAGCTAGGTGTTTAATTCCTTATTATTCGAAAATCCGTATAAATATTATCATTTATAATTAACATTATATTAAACGCACTGTAAAAAAATACATTTCCACTTTACTTAAAACAAGAAAAAGTAAAATAGAGAAATCTAAATACACCTAAAATGTATATAAAAATCAAAAAACTAAATATATGAGAAATTAAAGAATATGACCATATATTTTATTTAAATAATCTAATGCTAATTAGTGTATTAATCTGTAATATCAGTTTGTATTGTAGTCATGTTGTTTGATGCTTGTATTAAAGTTTGTCTCTCAAAAATTGCTTTAATCTTAGCAGTTGCAGAAATTTTCTTTAGGAAATGTATTAAAGAATTTTCCAAATAATTCATTCTTGAAATTTATATTCAAGAATATTAAATATAATCTTATAATACAATTACTAAAGACCAGTTTCAAAAATTGATGTTTCTTGTAAATATTCAAAAATATTTAATAAATTCTTGGATCTTAAAAGTTATAGAAGTAAAATGAAACAATATTTTAATGACTTTGTCTTTTAACCAGGTTATATCACTTGCAGAATTATTTACGCAAAGCATTTGTACCAAATGAAAAAAATCTGGTGGTCATAATTGAGTTAGTTACTTATTGCAAAAACATGGAACATGAGGACATTAAATCTGTTCCTGGGAACCAAGCTTTGGTGGTTAACAATCCGCATTCTGAAAAATTGAATGAAAAAAATTCAAGTCATCTTAATGTTGAAATCAAAACTTATGTTAATGAAAGTGAAGGTGACAAAAGTTCCAATAATGAGGGCAAAAAAGCAAAGATTAAAAGTGAAACTGACACAGTTGAAAACTTATCTCAATCCATGGATTGTTCTAAAGAACTTTTCTCTAAAAATGAGCCATCAGATGTGGAAGATATGGTCACTTCAAAGGATTTAATTCTAGATCCAAATAAGGAAAGTAAAAATTTAAATAGTGATAAAAATTTAGGAAATGAAAAGCAGCAAGTTCTTTCAAAAGACTTAGCAAATCGAAAAGAACTGGTTCTTATGACAAAACCGGCCAAGAAGACGTAACATTGGAAGAAAGGACAAGACAACTGGGGCGGAAATGCTATTCAGCAGGAGCCCCAAAAGCGCGCATTATCAAGAAGTGAGGGAGGTAGGCCAGGTGAATACATTGGTTTATCTTTAGTTGATAATAATAATAATAATAATTTAGGATAGAGATAATCGAAGTAGTTTTTAACATGAAAGAGGAGGAGGAACGAAGAAGAATAATAAGATATATAATGTTTTCCGTACCTGGCGTTCTGCAAGGTGTATTTGCCGCTGCATCAGTATGAATTGAATGAAGAGAAGGACGGATAAAGAGGCTATAGTTGCAACGGCGCTATAGAGATGAGATTATGTATTTTTCACTTAGTCGAAGAAAATAGGAAAAATATATTAGCTGTTTTGAATCGATTCTCCAGGAGTTTCAAAAAAATAGATACATCAGAGAACTATTAATTGAAAATAGAATGCTGGCTTGGAATTCCTGTCAAGACCAGCGATCAAGAGCATAACATATAGAGGTTCCATTTACTTATTATAGATTTAATTCTAATGAATTAATTATTATTTATATAATGAATGAAGCCTTTATTGATGGCAAAATTTAAATGGGTTTTTATTTAATCAACTTCTAATGAATTGTAAACACGCTATTTGCGTTTGGGAGTAAAGTGAGAGTATTATGCAATTTCATTATTGATAAGCTATATTTAGCTATATGTAAGTTTACGTCACACTTTAAGTAATTCTACTGAGAGTGAACGTACTGACCATTCGGATATAGAACTGTTCTATAGTGTTCTTTGTTATTACTTTCATATTTGCAAAGGGTTCTGTATTATGATATAAAATTTTTAGTTTATACAAATTATACCAACACACATTATCAACGCACATTGATCTCAGAAGCAGTAAATCAAGATACCTTGCAGGCTTCCACTATCTGTTACACAGAAACTTTCTACTTTTATTGTCTACGACTCCGTATATAAGATAGTAGCTTAATATGTTGAAACCAAGAGGTTAACTTGGCGGCACATTTGATATGAACATAAGCTTAAATAATTTATATATATTATATAAAATTAATAGGGTAACAGAGATAAGCCCAATGATATCTTATGACTTTATTTTGTTTTTTTATACTATTATACCAGGATTAAACGACACCATACCGGGACTTCAGCTATGAGACAGATGCCTACTAATTCTAGGAGGGGTAGTTACTCGAAATAACGTACACGATGAGTAGACGGAGCTTATAACGTCCCAAAGGGAGAGAATTAGCTCACAATTCCAATATTTTAGTGAAGATAATAATAGAATTATTGAGGAAGCAAATAGAAGGACAGTTATTCTATATCGCAGTCACTTTAGTTTTTTTAAAAGCATGTGCATGGTCAATCGTCAAAATAAATGAATAGTTGATATTTATGTTGTGAACTCCCTCAAAAGATACAATTTACAATCCTTGATCATCGAGCTAAACAACTAAACCAGGTAAATTATAAGACTGACTTGTTTGGGAGGCCTCTCAATTGTTGAAATAAGATTATATATTTAGATTGTACCAAAGTCTGAGTCTGACTCTGATTGACCTTTCCACAATAGAATAATGTAATTAAACGGATTTAGCCATATATTGGTTTAGTAACGCAGTTCAGTGATGGGGTATGGATTATTGTTTTTATATTGGTGAGTGGAATATTAGTTTGATACTTTTTGATGTCAGTTAGCTAGCTGATATTGAGTTCTTAAGATCGTTTAAACGTTTCCTATGTTCTTGCTGATAATGTTTTCTATGGTGTTTTGCTGAAAGTTAAGTGTGTGTCCAGTTATACTCCTAGAATTTTGGGAGTTTTGTTTGGTGGGATAGTGTGAGAAAGTGATGTTTATTATTTAGGTGAAATTATGGGGATATGGTAAGATATTCCGAGTTAGATGAGTCGTTTTGTAGTTAGTTATAGTACATTGAGGATGTGCTTTGTGGATGCTGACCATCTAATATGTCATGTTAGGGCATTAAGTCTGATATTTGGTTTGATGATATATTGTTGGATATTTTAGAAAGGGATCGCTGTGTTAGGTAAGGATCTCACACATGTTTAAGTGTTGTAGCGTGGGCTATGGGTAAATGTCATGCAAAGCGTGAGTTAATGTTTGTGCTGGTTTGTTTTGTATTGTGGGTCATGCTGAATAAAGTTGAAGAGTGATGGAGGATAGGAATTCATGCTCCCTTGGGGTACTACCCTAATAAATTTAAGTGTATAACGTCTGGCATGATTTCTTGTTGTTAATCTGTATTTGTGATAAGCGTTTACTCTTACTGCGATAGAAGTTATTTGAATACCATATCTTTTTAAAGTTAGTTGAGGATTAGTTGGATTTAATTTAGTTTGTGCATTAGATGTGTCAGGAATGTGTTGAAAGCCTTGCTTTATGTCGAATGCTATGAGTAATGTTTTATGTGTGGGCCTGAGATTTATAAACTGTCATATACTTTCTAGCTACCAGAAACTAAAAATACTTTCAGTTTTTGATTTTGGTTTAGAATATGGTTTTGTTGAATATTACTTTTATTAACTTTTTAGTTATATTTATTAAAAATTTTACAGTATAATATGAGTTTTTTACTAATGAAGTATTACAGAGAGGGTGAGGGGGTTGGGTAGTTGGACTAGTATTAGGTGAGGGGGGAGTGGAGGTGGATAGCAGTGAAAATTGGGCGATAGGTTAAAGAAGGGGTTGAGGAGAGTCATGATCTTATATATTTTTCATCTGATTTTTAACATAATATTAAATAATATAAATGTTAATTATACTTATATATAAATATTTAATTGCTTTATAACTACTTATTTCAGCAGAGGAAGGAGAGATGTGAATTGTAAATTTGATAGGAATGAGTACATGTGTGTTAAAATAATAATTTTATTGTGTATTTACTTTGTTAAATATTACTATATATTACAATGTCTTAAATTATAATATAATTATAATTATATATAGTATTATATATATAATATATTATATAGTATATATTATATATATATATATATTAATATATTAATATATATTAATATTATAATATATATATATATTATATATATTATATATATAGTATTATATATGATAATATATATTAATATATAATATTCAATATATATATAACGGAGTTTATATAGTATAAACATTATATATATAATATAAATATTATATATATATATATTATATTTTGGAGTATAATGATTACATGGAAACCTCAAACCATGGACGACGGTCGTTTTATATCATGGTGATAAGAATTTTCAAATAATAAATGGGTTGGGTCTGGAATGTAATCGTATAATAATTTCAGTAATATCTGGAAAATTGAAAATTCGCAAATATGAATTTCAGTCAAAAAATAAATAAAAACATAATGAAATTATATAATCTGATAAAAATAAAGTCCTAATATTATAATTTGTACAATAAAATATATTGTAAAGAATATTCGTTTCTATATTATTATATTCTAATATATATATATAAATTATAATTAATATATAATAATAGTGAACCGATATCATAATATACTAGTATGTAATTGACGGTATAATACGATAGTAATATTATATATCATGTCGGCGTATATTATATAGCTATATAATATAGATGATAGGTATTATGGTATGTGATATAATATGACATATATACATATATAATATTTAGATATATTATATAACTTAATATATAATTTATAAATACATATTAGTAAAGCTTATAGGACAGTATAAATATATATAATATATTAATATATTATAATATATACATAATATATATAGATAATATATAATATATTAAATATATTCTATATATAGATATACATACTACTTATATATATATATAATATAATATATATGAGTAATATATAGTTATATTAGTATATTATACATATTATATGTATATAATATATATATATAATATTATATATATATAAATATAATATTAATAATATACCGATATATATATATATTATATAATAATAATATTGGTAATTTTATATATAGTTATCTATAATTACACGGCGCATTTGAGGATTAGGTGGAATTTGGGGAGTTACTTGAACAAAAGCATTGTTGGCAATGTATTTAAAAGAATGCTCGTCAGATAAATACACCGTTTTAAAACTTACAAATCGGCTTATAAGAAAATCTCTTTCGCAGAACCCCAGAAAATATTTCTCGGAACCCACTTTGGGAACCACTACATTAAGTGTGTTTTTTGTGTTTTTTGTTTTTTGTTTTTTTGCTTTAATTGTTTTTTTTTATTGTTCGCTTTCATCCTATAGATTTTAGATTCCTTTAATTACAAACTATAACATAAAATCTTCTGTCCAGTGATGTTATTTCATAATCCAAAATCATCAGACCGGTTTTCACTGATAAAAAGGTTGAGTGAGGACTCTGAGAAACCGGAATTGAAACATGCGTTTTTTTTTATGCTTTTTTTTTTGTATATATACATAAAAGTTAAACTCGGAAGCAAAATCAGAAATTAAAAAAAAAGAAGAAGAAAAAAAAGAAAGAAAAAAAAGAAAGTGGATCGAAGATGAAGCCCTTTTTTCGTTAGCCACTCAAACACGGCTTTTATTACTAAGAAGAGAGGTAAATGATGCAATTTGAAAGTAATAAATTGTATATATAAGTATATATTAATAAAACGAAATGCAAAAAAAAAGAAAAAAATAAATAAATAAATAAATAAAAAGAGATTTTTTTTTGAAATAGTAAAAGGAGATGAAAATGAAATTGAAAATGATAATAACCAAATATCAGTTAACTGCTCAATGATTTAAGAAAGAAAAAGAAATTTGGAATTTTTTTCAAATAAAATAATTTTAAGTAAAATAATTTCAAGTAAAATAACTTCAAGTAAAATAATTTAAAGTAAAATAATTTAAATTAAAATAATTTAAATTAAAATTATTAAAAAAAAATAATAATTTAAAAAAATAATTGAAAGTAAAATAATTTAGAAAAAATTAATTTAAAAAAATAAAAAAGTAAAATAATTAAAGGTAAAATAATTTAAAAAAAAAATTATTTTAAAGTAAAATTTTTTTTCATAATTAAAGGATTGAAAAATGAAAGCATGTTCAAAAGATTAACTTAGAAATAATAAAAAACAAAACCGCAAAACAGTTTCTATTAACATTTCCAGAAATGCATAGTCTGCAAAAATTTTTAGCACAAAATTAAAAAAAAAATGCAAAATTCAGTTAAAGATTGCTACGTAATCGGAGTATAGCAGAAAAAAATTCAGGTTATGAAGTATCGAATTTAAACACATAAATGGAGATAGATAAATGCTGCAATCAAGTTAAAGATAAAGGTTAATACGCGAATTGGATTAAGGTCCAAGTTGTTTATATCTTCTCAGACTCGTTCGAACAACTAAGTAATAATAATAATATTTTATAATAATAATAATAATAATAATAATAATAATAATAATAATAATAATAATAATAATAATAATAATAATAATAATAATAATAATAATAATAATAATAATAATATATATAATAATAATAATAATAATAAATATTTGTTAATACTAAATATAAATAAAAGTATAAAAACCAAAAAAAATTAAAATTTTAACATATAAAGTAACTTCAGCAGGAAGTGTCAAAAAAAGTTCTAAAAAAAAGACACAACATAAAATATACTTCATCTAACTTCTCCAGAAGAAAAATATCACTTCTAAGAAAGGGTGTCCATAAGTCCGAAAAACTCTAGTAGGGGGCTACAGCCATCCTGGAGGTTCAAAGGTAAGGGC
The DNA here is from genome assembly GCA_015478945.1 of Trachelipus rathkii. Lineage (NCBI taxonomy): Eukaryota > Metazoa > Arthropoda > Malacostraca > Isopoda > Trachelipodidae > Trachelipus > Trachelipus rathkii. The sequence goes on from JABUQX010026340.1 coordinate 20,852, forward strand.
GTCGGACTTTCCTCTCAGAGTCGGTTCGTCGAATCCTTTTTCCTTTGAAAGCTAAAAGAAAATTATTTGCGCTGAGATCATTTCTTGGCAGCGACTTAGAGGGCTTTGTTGAAGAACTTGTATATTGTGTGCAATATTCGCCTCGAACTCGAGGCAATGCTTCAGGCCAGATAATTGAAATAATGTTGTGGAACGGCATGATGAAATATTTTGTTGAATTAGTTTTTTAATAATAATAAAACTAGTATATATAGCAAAAAAAAAATTTAAAATTTAATATATAAAGTATTTTTACAAATTAGATAAAAGGCTCTAAAATAAAACACAGACAGACAATTATTCATCTAACCTTCTCCAGAAGAAAAATCGGGATGTTAATTTTTTCTTACGTCTTTGTGAAGTTGTTAATAATGAAAAGTAAAATTTTACCTATGGCGAAGATAAGTTATTCAAAATTACAGTATTGGTGAAGCTTAAAAAGTTTTTTAACTGTGAATTTTAAATTCTTATTTTTATTTTTATTCTTTTGCTCAAATTTTATTTAATCTTTTATTGTGCTGCATAAATAGAATAAAGCACTAATTGTTCTCATATTTTAATGTACGTATTTAGTTTCTTATGGTATTTTAATTGCAATTAAAACAAAGAGAAATTAAATATGTCAACCAGTTAGTTTTAATTCGGTAACGTACTTGCGGGAGGTAACATAATTCATTATTTTGAGGAAAAAAATTTGATTACATTAGTAATCTATTATATAAATTTCTTATGTAACACGAAACCTTAGAGCTCCAATGGATTATAGGTTAGGTTAGGTTAGGTCTAGGTATAGGTTAGGTTAGGTTAGGTTAGTAGGTTAAGGTTAGAGTTAGGTTAGGTTAGATTAGCGTTAGTTTAGTTAGGTTAGGTTAGGATTAGGTAGGTTAGGTTAAGTTTAAATTAGGTTAGGTATGGTTAGGTTACATAGATTAGATATGGGGTAGATTAGGTTAAGGAAGATTATGAAAAGTTCAATTTGTTAAAAAATAAGGACCTTAAGTAAACCAGCCCTCAAAATAATTTGTATTGGAAAGTGTAAATCAATTTTTATAGGCAAAAGTAAATAAAAATTCGATTTGCTATAGAAAAAACTTACTTTTTTTTATTTTTGGAGCTTCAAGAATTGATTTATTTCCAATTCATTTTATTTAATTTTTTAGTTTAATATATAGTATATATAGGTACTATAATATATATATTATATATATAATATATAGAGTATAGTATATATATAATATATAATATATAATAATAACAAATATATATAAGAGGTCAGATTTTTTAAATCCTTATAGTAGCTAGAGAACGGCAGGGTCGCTAACCAGTAACACAAACTTATATTAACTTTGGTAAATCAGCCGAAATGCTATAGGAGATAAGATTTAACTTTTTTTTTTTTTTTTTTTTGTTTTGAGAAGTAATTTTGTTTTTTTTTATACTAAAGGAATACCCAGGGTAAAACCGCCAAAGATGGCAGGAGTCGGGGTCCTCTCGCCCTCCCGGTGGACGACGGGGGGGGACAGTCCCCCCTCCGGGATGGTCTCCGGAAACCCCGCGAATTTGGTCTTTGGGGTCGCGGGGGTTCGCTCCGACATTTCCCCTCACGGGTATGAAACGGCCCCCCCTCTGTCCGCCGTCGGCTCGAGCCCCTAAATTGGTGAGATAATTTGTTTTTTTTTGGAAATTTTAAGTTTTTTTTTAGGGGGCTCGAGCCGACGGGCGACAGAGGGGGAGATGTTTCATACCCCCGGAGGGAATGGTCGGAAGGAACCCCCGCGACACAAAGAACGGGAGAGCGGGGGTTCCGGACCATCCCGGAGGGGGGGATTAGTCCCCCCCCCGTCGTCCACGCGGGAGGCGAGAGACCCCGCCGACTCCTGCCATCTTTGCGGTACCCTAGGGTTTCCTTTAGTTAAAAAAAAAAAAATTACTTCAAAATAAATTCGACGTGAAAAAAAAAAGAAAAAAGTTAAATTCCCATCCTTAGAATTTTCGACTGATTCCAAATATATAAATTGTTTTACTGTAGGACCTGGCGTTCTCTAGCTACATACTGTGGGCATTAAAAAAAATCTGACCATCTATGATATATTATATATATAAATATTATATAAGATATATATATATATATATATATATAGTCTAGTGTATATATTTATATACATATTAAGGAATATATATAATACTGATATATATAATCAGTATAGTATATATATATATATAGAACCCTAACTATAATTCGCTATACTACTATAATATTAATTTATATATATATATATAAAATATATTATAATATATAATATATTATAAGATTGTAATATATTATAATAGTATTAAACTATATAGTATACTGATACGGATTCGTAATAACGCTACAACCGATAAAAGGAGATAGTTTGTTATCTATATCATCAGTAACATTGGCACTATCCTCTTGTATATAAATACGAGATATAAATTAAATAAAATGAATTGGACTAAATAAATTCAATTTGAAGCTCCAAAAATAAAAAATAAAAGTAAGATTTCTTTTTATAGGCAAATCAATTTTTAATTTTATTTTTGCTATATAAAATTATTAACAACGCTTTCCAATCTACAAATTATTTTTGAGGCGCATGGTTTACTTAAGCGTCCAAAAATAAAAATTAATTTATTTCAGCGTTTTTGTGCTAATTGATCCAATATGCACTGGTGGTTTACAAAACATGACGGTGGAAATACGGACAGAAGTGTTTTTAAATATAATAAACAACTAAAACAAACAAAAATGAACAGAAAGATGATTGATTTCATATATTTCGCGAGTTATTGCCGTGGAGTAAAGTAAAATGAAGGGAAAAAATCTATTATGAAATACATATTTTAACGGCTGGATATTGCAAACATTTTAAAACATTCATGCAAGGCGTGTATCATATATAATATATATATATATATAGTATTAATATATAATATATATATATATACTATATATATAATCTATTATAAACATTTTATGATATATGTATATTATATATTATATATAGTATAACTATATATATTATAACTATAATACTATATAATAGTATAATATATTTATATATTAGATTATATACTATAATATATATTATATATATCTATATATATATAGATTAATATTATTATATTATAATATCATATATAAATATATATACTATAATAATATTTATAAACAAAGGAATGTACTAATTATGTTGATCATTATAAACTCAACTTCATTAATATAGTTACCATTAATGTAAACTAATTGTTTTTTTATATTAATCTTTTTAATAAATTTAAACTTGATAGTAAAATTTTACCTATAAATTTGCTAATTTACGAGATGAGATTAAGCCATTGATTAACATGATTCCGAAAAATAGATGTCGCAATTCTACAGAAAAGGTTCATAAGTGTTCACAAATTACTGCCAAAGTACTGCTGGCCACAGCCATCCTGGAGGTCAAAGGTAAGAGCGTCGGACTTTCTCAGAGTCGCTTTGTCGAATTCTTTTTCCTTTGAAGCTAAGAAAAAATTAATTCCTGGCTGAGAATATCATTTCTTCAGAGACTTAAGAGCTTTGCGAATACTTGTATATTGTTGGCAATATTTCGCCTCCGAAAATTCGAGGCATCTTCAGGCAGAAATGAATTAATTTGGGCGTACGCTTGAAAAAGAGAAAAGCCGACGGGGGGCGGGGGAAAAAAGGTAACGGCCCATGATGATATTTTGTTAATAGTCACAATATAATAAAATCGATGTATAAAGCCAAAAAAAATATAAAATTGCACATTTAAAGTCAACACAATGCCTTTAGTGAAAGTCATCAAAGGATAAAAAACACCAACAGAAATACTTTCATCTATTAAGGCAGCGGAAAAAATCAGTCCACTTCTCAGAAAGGGTGTCCATAAATCCGACAAACTCTAAAGTAGGGGCTTGACAGCATCCTGGACGCCTCAAAGGTAAGTTAGGGGTCGGACTTTCCTCTAAGAGTCGCTTCGTCGTATTCTTTTTCCTTAATAATACATAATTAATAAAAAAAAAAAAAAAAAAAATAATCAATAATAATATAATAATATAAAATCTAATATAATTAATATAATAAAATAATAATAATAATTATATAATAAAATCAATAATAATAATTAATAATAACCATTTTATATCATATCATATTATCTATTATTTATTATTATTATTATTATTATCTATTACATTATTTATTATTATATATTATTATTATATTATTATTATTATTATATTATTATTATTATATTATTATTTTATTATTATTGGAGTATATGTAGTAGTAGCTAGTAGTAATCTAAATTCCTGTAGGGTAGTGTATAGTATAGTAGTAGTAGTGAGTAGTAGTAGTAAGTGTAGTAGTATTAGTAGTATTACCGTAGTCGTCGTTGTACTGGAGATGGCAGTAGTAGTTTTCCTCACTCATTTTCCTTCAAAAATGGGGTGATATAAGTTGAGAAAACAAACATTTTACATTTACCTTTCTCGAAATTCATTGCCCTTCTACGTCTCACGTTTCTTTAACAAGACTGTTCTCGGCTACATCTCCCCTCTCTTCCAGCTCTCTTTGTGACAGACCTTGGCCATTTTTTTTTTTTTTAAACTAAATCTGAGACTTCAACATAATTGTAGTTGCCTATTATTTTCCTATAGGCGACATCAATGTTGTTTGCTATTTCAATATTCCATTATTTTGTGTTCCATTCAAAGATTCTTTATTTGATTGTCCAGTTTCAAACATCATCTCTTCCTTTCTGCCCACAAAATGCATCTAAAATAATACAATTCAGTCATCTTAAGTTTGATCTGTGAGGCGAACAATATATTCTACTTCTTCTTTTTCTCTGTCGTCCACAAACTTGGACAGTGATACTTTTTGTTGAGTTTCAGTTATAGATTGTTTATTTGATTTACTTTCTTTATAATTTTCTCGACTAATTTTAAATGATCTGGAGAGCGCAAGCTTCTATCTTCTTCATATGTTGGTCTCGGGTTACATCACCACACCACACACACACACAATAGTAACACCTGAAATGTCTTTAATAGTATAATAATATATTTATACTTAATTAAAGTATATACTATATATATATAAGTAATATATTAAGTATATATATATACTATATAATATATAGATATACCAATATTATATATAAATATAGTAATACTATATATAGTATATAATATACATATATATTATAATATAGTATATATATACTATAGTATATATACTTTACAGTAATAGTAACTATATATATATATATATATATATATATATATATAATATATACATATATAATATATATATATATATATATATATATATATAGGTAATATATCATATATATATTAATAAACTGTAAGTATATATATTATATACATTACTAATATATATATAACCCTATAGTATATATAGGTATAATTATATAAGTATATTCACTTATTACTAAGTATATTTATGTATATAAAGCTACTTCTTTTAGGAAAATTTCAGGGTATTTATTACATGAGCGAAATCCACTGAAGTATGAGAAGTTTGTTGAATTTCAAATAACCAAGACATAATTGGAGCTTTTCACGGTGTTTGTAAATATGCAAGTTAAAAGAAACGTGAAAATTACGAGGTGGAGTGACCCATACTTTACCAGTAAGATACATGTAAAAGAGAGAATTTAAGTTTAATCTAGGGTCAGAGATGGACAAAGAAACATTAAATTGTGTTGAATGAGGAGTCGCACGAACTGTCCTCATAGTATTAAGTGTGTCATTTGAGTAAAGGTTCTCTGGAACCCTACAGAATCTATTGTGGTAAAAAGAAATTTTGAAGATACCTAAGAACTTTTAAGCTTGTTGAATGAAAGAAACAATGTGATAATTTCAAGAAATGTTAGGAGAAAATTAAATGCAAAGAATATTAATGTTATTAAAGAATATTATTAATATTCTGGTTGTAGATTTGAGTTGTGCTTTTGAAGGTGCTATAACTCTGTGGAAGGTTATGTCGTGAAAATAGATAAATCTACTGAAGACTTGAGGCATTGAAAAAAAAACATGATTTCGCAGCTAAAAGTTTGAAATACAAGAAAGATCAGATGATAGTTGCTCCATGGCGGGCTTCCAGCTAGCATCTTTTGCTTGAAGCACAATGGATTGTTTTTCCAAATGAAAAGGGGAATATGCAAAGTGCGCCAGAAATTTTTGACCAAATTTGTAACAGTAGTTATATTGACTCCAACGAAGAGAAGAATTTGAACGACAAATGTACTAACAGGCACTCATCAAGAAGTTATAGTAATTTGAAATTATTATCAAACCGAAAATAGGAAGGCTGAACTGTTCGAACACATTATGCGAGTAGACCTATTATTATGGGTATCTTTGAAAAGATTTTCTTGCAAAGGATACATATTAATAATATGGATGTGAAGCTCGACACTGTTAATTTGAGGAATGTCTTTATGAATATTATTTTGCGCAAGCGATATGTCACAGATTCTTTACATGAAAAGCAACCAAGTAAAATCAATGCCACGTGTCGTGCGTAACAAGTAACAAAAGCTTTTATGGTTGCTGGTCACAATAATATTCCATACTGTGGAGCAATCAGTGGATGAAAGAGTAGATATTCAGTTTATGTATGGACGAGCGAACAGTAGGTAATTCGGCTCAATGTTAAAATCTATCCAAATCGAAGAAGATGTCTGAGGAAGGGAACGTTTTACCAATACGACAACGTCTCCGGGAAGGAATATCTTTTCAATGCCGAACAGACTGTGATGTTATAATATACATCCGAACACCCTATGCAAAGAGAAATGTGCTAGACAGCATTGCTGAAAATACTGGACTTAACATGCGCATGCTGTTCAAAATTTTGTCTTGTTTCGCTTACAGCTGCGTAGAAAACTCTTCCCAAACAAAAACTATACCTCTATCATGAACAGCGAATGCAGACTCTCACTGACGATGATTATCAAATATGGATGCGCTTTTGTCATTGATTTCTACAACAGTGCGCTAATCTACATTTTTCATTCATGTGTTCGTTTACGAATGAGGAAAAGTTTATCGATGTCGGCAAACATTTGCATGTAATGTATGGGCTGTATCATTAGCGATTATTTGATAAGATCAAAGTACAGTATTTGCCAGGCACATTAACCGGACAATATTGCATTCAGGTTTTGGAGTATGAACTGGTAAAACTAATGGATAACATCGCACCAACCATTCGCTATGACTTTTGGTTCATGCAAGATGGTGCTGCACCACACCTTAATTTGGTTGACAGACATTTTCTTAGACAATACGCTATAGAACCATTAGATCAGTAGGAGAGAACCCATGACTTGACCTGAACACTGTTCTGAATACAACATGGGGATAATTTATTTTGGAGACATCTACGAGGTTTTATGTATGCTACACAAGTTCCCACAGTAGACGTTCTCCGCGATCGTATGACAATAAATTCAGGCTTTCATGCTATGCAGAATGTACAAGTAATCCTTGAGCATGTTCGTCAGTCCATGATACAAGGGTGTGAGACTTGTGTTGCTTCTCGAGGACAACATTTCGGGTATCGTCTGTAAATATTAGGTAAATATTTCTGCTGACTGTTTCAAATTTCCTCTTATTTGTGTTTGCTCTACATAAGTGTCGTTTGATACTTGTTTCATCTTACAGATTTAGATTTTAACTTGGGACACATGTTTCGGTCTTTAAACTGGTGTGCGCATTAAAACAGCAACCATATGTATTGTGTACCTCAAAATATGTACATATTCGAGCTACAAATCCATATTATGTATCCATCCCTAAATAGCAACTCATTATGGGACTATTTGCAAACATAATGAATTCGCACCTTATAACCTCCTTATTTTCTCTTTGCTAAGAATCTAAAATATGTTGAAATGTGTTGTGAATATTCGTTAGAACGCTTGTTCATTGAAAAGTTTTATGCTTGATGGAGTCAGTGCAAGTTTATGGTTCAAATTTTGGCCAAGCAATTCAAGTATCCTCTCTCTCTGCTCTCTCTCCTCCTTCTATTACATATATATTACATATATTGAAATACATATATTGTTATATATATATATTATATATATATATATATATATATATATATACATATTATATATATATATATATATATATATATAGAAATAGGTCGATATTTATATATATAGTTATATATAAGAAAAAGATATACATATATATATATATATATATATATATATATATATATATATATATATATATATATATATATATATATATATATATTTCCTCCTTTATATATATATTTGTATATATATATATATATATATAAATATAAATATATATATAAATATATATATATATATATATATATATATATATATATATATACATATATATATATATATATATATATATATATATATATATATAT
>JABUQX010026341.1:0-7500 GCA_015478945.1 Trachelipus rathkii
TTTTTGTTAATTATTACTCATGGGTGATCGTTATAATTTTAGATTACAAATTAATACAATTGTGAATGTGTTAGGAAGATATGTTTGATAAAGTATGAATGGAATGTGTTTTTTTGTGAGTCTTGTATTACATATATTACTGGTGTTAAAGTGTGGATCTTTGTTCTAATGTATGAGCTGAGTTTTAATTCTACACTAGAGATGTGTCTGGTTTGTCGGTGATATTATATTCTTATCTAGTAAATGAGTACAGATCATGTTGCTATTCTAACGTATACTAGCTGGAAAAACTTTGTTAGCGTTTAGCACAGGGATAATTAGTCTCAACTCGTTGTACTGATATTGATATTAGATCGTATCGATCGCATATGCGCGTTATAGTAAATCTTTACTACAATATTACAAATGTAAGTTGTAAATTAACATTGTTATGTTATGGTGACAGCTTGACCAAGTATGTGCGTAATAAGTTACGTTTTTTTGAGATAGTTGTGAGTTGAAGATGCTACTTAACTGGTGTCACGAGTGAGATATGTATATTATTAGCGTGTACCATTTATCTTCCTGTCTAAGAAGGGCTAAAGTTTCTCCGTTGTGGGTTATATTCATCAGTTCAGATGATGCTCAAGTAAGCCTTTAATTACTCGTGAAAATTTGTTATTCAGCTATATTGTCTTGAATCTTTGTTAAAGAATTGATTTTATTTTTGTTTAGCCAAACAAATGATACTCAAATGTGACTTAATCAATAGATCAATAGATCCACAGATGGTCAGGAGGTGTAAGGAGGGGCCGTAGGTGTTGAATTTAGTGATGATACTGCTTTAGGGTACTGTAAAAACGTACAATTTTGTAAGTTTATAAACATAAAAAAGTGTAAGAAATTTTATTTATTTATTTATTTATTTTATTTTTTTTTTCTTGATGGTTCTGAAACCATTATTTTCGAAACCTACAGATCCAATAACATATATATAAGCACAATATTTGTCATCCATTACACAAATGTTTATTAACTGAACCGGAGTGGCTCCGCCCGGTGTCTGTGCCTACTCTCGAAGCACTCCTCCTTCCTACTTCTTCCTTCTTCCTTCTTTCCTCCTCCTTCTTCCTTTCTTTTCTTCTCCTCCTCTGTTTTTGCCATTCCGTGCAATTTTCCCTTCTTCTTTTTTTTCAAGGGGGACCACCTCGGTGGGGTCCTGAACTCCGAAACGCACCCGAACTCCGACTCGTCTCTCGAATCCGACTCCGACTCCGTCTCCGATTCCGTCTCCTTCAACCTTTCTCTGAGTTTCAGTCTTCTATGATCATTTTTTAATTTTTTGTGGGGCAGGTCCCCCTTACAGGGACGCAGAGTGAACGTAGATCTCGTCTCGACGAGTTGGTATCCATATAATACATCCAAATTTTTAAGTCCAATCCTTAACCTAACCTGGTTTCAGGACCGAATTTGCTTGGAGCTAAGGGGGCAGCACCCTTAGGGTGATCTATACGGTATCAAAACTCGGCAGGGATCAGTTTTATCATCCTAAATAGAACTTACCCCAAGTTTGAAAGCGATACGATAACTCTAACCCAGTAGATATATATTGGACTCAGAACCGGATGCGAAGAAGAAACCTCGGGGAATCGAAGTGGAGTGCGTTAAAAAAATCGATCCTTACGAATCGTTTTCGACTCAGATTCGATTTCCTTCGAAATCGAATCTTCGATGTATACTCAAATGAATAATGTGTTTGTGTATGCCACGCGCGCTCTGGCAGTGTCTGTCGGTCAAACAGAGCTTCGGTCTGGTTGACCTCCAATGGTCGGTCGCCAATACGCTCGTTAGGCCCAACTCAACCACGCAGATAAGCAACAAAGCGTAAGCGCCATTATCGGGTGCCACCTCGGGGGTGAAGAGATTCCTCTACACATACGACTCTCTTTATCCGCTATGAACATACTATTGCTATGTTTCAACAGATATAGATATTATTTATAATTAAAGTATAGACCTACTCACTTTCGTAACCTTTTGAGAAAAGCTGGTAGGGCATTCTCAAGTGCCTGGGTTGCGATTACTAAGGCTGCACTTTCGAATGTTGGTAAAAACAATGTGGTACGCACTAGCACAAATGCCGCTGCCAATGCGCAAAAATCTGCCTACTTTAACAGATTCGAATACACACAAACACATACCAGATTCTAAAGATATAGAGGCAGGAATTATCTCGAGAGCAAATTGTATAATCATACCAAGAAATTAACTCTAAATTTGTGAAAGTAGACGAATGTTAAGAATTTATATATTAAAACACATATAGGGTTATATATAACACTGTATTTTAGGATATAGACTGCAAACTTATGTAAAATCATCTACGGCCGACGGCATGTAGAATCAGCAATGATTTTAAACATGTGTATTTAAAGTTTTAACCTACGATGATATATATCCTATTATACTAGTGTATAGATACGTAAAATAGTTATTATATAGACTATGACTTTTAATTTATATTAAAAACAGACGACATTAGAATATTACGGAAAACCATAAATATGGTTTCTAAGTTGGTAGATATATAGATAAAACCTTTAGATAAAACAAAATATAGGTTTTGAAAAACGCGTCACAATTTCAACATATGTCGCCAGCAATCTTAACAAATATGAATAGAATAAATATAAGACTTATAAAAAGAGACGAGTTCTGATATATATATACGTTATATAATAAGATATATATTATAAAGGATAATATTAGTAGAATAATATATATGTATAATATATATTAATTACTGTAAATATAGTAGTAATTAATATGTATATGTGATATATAAAGTTATATAGCTATTGAATATGGATTAAGAAACTCGTATATATAATCAGTAGTACTAACTGAGTAATTTATATTATATTTGTTGTTATAGTAGTTCAGATTTATGGTATATATTATTATAATTTAAATAGTCGATTTGTGGGTATAAACTATATGGTGTGGGGGTTCTATATATTATAAGTACTCGTTATGCCAAGAGATTTCATAATTATATAATATATTAATATATTGGTCATAAGATTAAGAGACTCTACTGACACCAATAATGTAAAATTGAAATTGCTTTTAATTTGTAAGATTAGTTATGTAATATAATATTGTTCGACTATAGGTTTTTCTTCATTTGATTGTATAAGAGAGAGACAACGTTTGACATTCTTTTTTTTTAATGTACGGAGTTTCGTTATAATGTAATTTTTATATTTCGTTTATTATAAAGTCACATTATTTCAGATATGTGATGAGTATTGGACTTGTAATGTATCAGATCAATTTAATCGATTATGAGATCTCTCACAAAAGAAGATCAGTATTAGACACTGATCAATTTCCCGACGGCTTGTTAAGATGTATCTTGAGGTTATCGGAGATTGAGTGCGCCGAAAAAGAGCGGGAAATGTTTGTATTGTTTTGGAGACAATTACTCTTTTAATTAGAGAATTTTTCTTACAAGTAATGATATAGGGTTCTAGCGAGCTTTGGAATTCAACCTTGTCAAGGCATGGGTTTGCCATAAGCATGAAGTTTTGTTAAGGTAGTTGTCACAGCTATTTAGCATTAAAATATTGGCTGTTTCAGACAAGAATTTAATTATTTGAGTTATTGATTATCATTGCTGTATAATTATTCAAGTAAGTTGATCTGAATAATAGTAACAAATATGAATCAAATATTTATATTGAATTTGTTGTCTTTTAAAATTAAAGGGTCAAGCTTGAATAAATATGCGTATAAATATCTCAATTAAATATATATTAATAATATAGTATATTATAAGGTCAATCAGTTTGAAAAATTCATAATTATCTTTTACTTAATCATTAAATGCACATAAGTTCGCCATTATTACAAATACATATCATCATGACGAATCTATTGATAATCATGTATTTTATTTTTTTTGGGGGGTTATATTTTTATTTGGATTTATGAGAACATTTTCTTGTTGAATTCATTGTTTTGTCTCCCAAAGGGATTAATATTAATAGTTTAATAATATTATGTTAAAAATCAGTAATACAATGAATATATCGCAAATACCTGCAAAATCAAATAAATAGAGAAAAATTTCTATTCGTTGGCAAAGTAGGATATACCTTGTTAATTTTAATTTTTTCACTTAAGTTACATTTATATATATATATATATATATATTATTATATATATATATATATATATATATACCCTAATATATATATCTATATATATATATACTATAATAATATATATATATATATTTATATATATATATATATATATATCTATATATATATATATAGATGCTTCAGACAGTGAATATCTTGATAGAAAGTAAAGTAGAAAATGAGATACAAAAAAAGATGTAGCCATAGTAATGCATTATATCGACATATAAACAAAGATCATAATATTAATTTCAAAGATTATAAAGTAATTTTGTTTTTGCAACTGAACTTTTTCGAAAAATACTTCTATAATTTCCACATTTTAGTTTTCGTCTTTTCTTTTTATGGTTTTAAAACATTTTTTCTTCGGCTGGAGAAAATATTTTGCTCTTGATGAAGGTTTTATCTTCACTCCTTTTTCTGTAAAGACACCAAGGATTATATATATATTATATATATATATATATATATATATATATATAATATATATTATATATATATATCTATATATATATTAATATATATATATATATATATATATAATATATCATAATATATATAATAATATATATTATATATAATATATAATATATATATATAATATATATATATATATATTATATATACTATATATAATTATATATATAATTGACTCAACTTCCTTCTTCCATCATTTTCAACATGTGCTTTTCTCGTTTTGTATCTAGAATTGCCCACTCGTCTTCAATCTTTCTTTTCAAATTTTTCATCGGTTCTGGAATTTCTCAGTGGGAACCACAATCTTTGAAATTGAACCTATTATAAATCAATTTGCTTCCTATCAGCTTCTTAAAACACTCCCACTTTTCTATCTCCAATTCGACGTACTCTGATGTCTCACCTGTAACAACATAACTTCTTGGACTAAACATAAATAGGGAATTGTCTTGGAGACCTCAATTTCTAAGGTGGCCTCAAAGAAGCTGGAGATTCTGTTCAGATTGCGTGAATATTTTCATCTTGCTACTACTCCAGTTATGTTATGGTTTTATTCGCCCTGTGTGAATATTGTTCTTACACTTTGGGTGCGTTTTCGGTTTAACCTGCTTTCAGGATATAGTTGGAGACTAAGGGCTGAGAGAACTTATAAACTGTTCATACTTTCTGACCTCTCTTACCTTTTCTTGTGGTGACATTTGACGCCTCTTATCTTTTTTCTATAGGTTTACAACGGCAGGTGCTCGAGGATTTGATCTCTTCGCATTCCTCCACCCTTCGTCATCCTCGCGGAACTTACTCTCACAAGATATTGTGTGATATTGGAGTTCAAGATCACTGCGTTTGTGGTGTCCTTCTTTCCAGCCATATCTGCTTTGTGAAACTACTTACCTTCTTCTATTTTCTCTGCAATATTCAATCTTCCTCTCTTTAAGTCTCACATTGCTCCACCTGAGGGAATTTGCTTAGGCAAGGACTAAGATGGGTTACTCCTCCTTTTATTTTTTGATTGTTTTTGTTTTTTTTTATATCCCCCTACTCTTTGAAAAGGGACCTCACCTGAGCAGTGGTATGTAATATAATATATATATAATATTATATATATATTATAATTAATAATAATATATATATTAATATATATCTATATATATATATATATATTATATATATTTTTACTATTATAGATATGCAATTCGAGCTCGAAATGTGTTTAAGTTTAATTATTACATTGGATAGTGGATAAAAAAAATCTGAACTCTTAAAGTCTTTAATGTAACATGAAATTCAAGCCAAGTATATGAATTATAAACATTGTAATCATTGTTATAACGGTTTTCACCAATTAAATAATACAACAAAAATATCTTTATTAAGATAAAGAAAAACTAATAAATTAATTTTATTTTTATTTTTGAAAATTAATTGCAGATTTAATATCCTGGTTCCAACCTATTGTTTTTTAACCATCTTTCAACTTCTATCCAAAATTTTTATTCTTCAACAATCTTCTCTATTCTGATCTTCCTTTAATTCTAAGCTCCAACATCGATAAATTGCGAATTTACTCTTTGTATTACACACAGCGGTATATATTATATTAATAATTATAATATATATATAATAAATATATTTATATATATATATTATATATAAAATATATAATAATATAATATATATATTATTATATATATATATTATAATTATATATAATACTATTAGGGATGGGCGGATAGTGAATTAAGCGCGATTAGCGGATACCGGATATCCGGCTGGGAGTTAAAACCGGATACGGATATCCGGCCGGATATCCGGTCGGATTCCGGCAGTCTATATATATACACCGTATATTATCTATATATATATATAGATAATATAATATATATATATATATATGATATTATATATAATATAAATAAATATATATATTATATAATATAATTATATATAATATTTATAATATATATATATATTATATATATTACACACTCACGGCAGGGCCCTTTTCAAAAGGAGGGGGAAAATAAATAAATAAATAATTAAAAATTACAAAAAGAAAAAAAAAGAAAATAAATGAAGCAAACCACCCTGCCTTGCCTAACGCAATTCCCTCAGGTGGCCGCAGACGCGGGACTTAAATAGAGGAATATTAAATATTAGTTGGAAAAACAGAAGAAAGCAAGGAGTTCCACAAACCGATGTGGCTGGAAAGAAGGAAGTTCCTACAAGGAGCGGTCTGGGGTTGATAATACTTCATAGCAAATTTGCTCCAAAAGCAAGGAACTTTAGAGCCAAGAGGGGACGCAGTGGGTGAGGAATGCGAGAGGTCAATGTGCTCTCGAGCACTTCTGCGTTGTAATACCCTAATTGGACGGTTAAGAAGATTAACAGTGCTACCTACGTCCGACGTATGGGATGAATTATGAGGGTTCATTGGCGGGAGTCGATAAGTCTGGGACAGTTTTTGTCTTAGCCTAGCTTCAACTCTTTATCCAAAACTAGGGTGGAACGGATCCACCCCAAATGTGGGAACAGTATTCCCATACAGGGGCGCATAGCCTTTATATAACTGGAGGATTTTACAAGAAGAAAAGAATTCCTGTAACCTGAACAGAATTCCCAGCTGTTTTTGAGGCCATTTTAGCCAACCGATGTGATATGAGGCCTCCAGACAATTCACTACTTATGTTTTAGTCGAAGAATGTTTATGTTTTTTACAGGTAAGACATTAGAGCCGTCCAAAGGGTTGGAAAGTTGGGAAGGGTGGTTTTAGGAGAGAGATATGAAGAAGTTGAGTTTTTTAAAAGAGTTGAACTTCACAAGATTACTGTTACACTGA
>JABUQX010026341.1:15000-21523 GCA_015478945.1 Trachelipus rathkii
CTGTTCCATAGCCCAATTTTAGAAATCCTAAGTCTTATCCTCCAGAAAATGTACATGAACATAGTGGTCCTTATGTTCCTACTCCCCAGTCGAGATATCCCCATAATGAATCTTATTCTGTACCTTCGAATTCTCAACAACCCTCTTGTAGTTACACTTCAACTGTATCATGTAACTCTGAGTCTGTTCTGGATCCCCGAGTTAAGGTTGTACTGCGTACAAGCTTACGATGGGCTATGGAACAGATTCGTTGGAACGAAATGACTGATCAACAAAAGCAGATGACTTCTTTAGTATTGATGCAGGAGTTTAATGAGGAGAAAGAAGCTGCTGCTAGTCTTTCTTCCTTGTCCAAGGTACAGATGTTATAAGACGTTGTATATAAAAATATTTATTGTAAAATTAGTTATAGTTTAGCATTTTGAGAGTCCTGAGTATCCTTCTCTGCGCTGTTTTCTATGCTCTTTGCCTCTTCACTCCCGTCTTTCTTTGAACGACGTGGAAAATTGAGGTGGGGGTTTAGATTTAGTGGGGGAGGATATAAGGGAGATATTGTTCGTGCATAGTTGTGTCTTATTGACAACTGAGGTAAAACTTAATATTGGTATAAATTGGTAAGCCAATATTTTTAGCATAGTAATAATTAGAATTAAGAATGTCATTGATACAGTCTGGACATTTTTGATCCAGCCTGTACGATGATTTTATTTATGTTATAAAATATGGATGTAGATATTTACAAATCTTGTGTAATAATATAAATACTATAACAGTGTTTCTCCCTTTTAGTTTATTGAAATACAATTCATGAAATATAATTTTATAATAATCTTAATGATATGATAAAATCGATGAATGTTATATTGTGGCAAAACAATTAATAAATTCCAAGTGAAGTGCTGTGAAAACCTTGAAATTGGATTGGAAATGCTTTCAAGGTTAGTGAGTAAATGTAAAGCATAACCTATATAAAATAGTTGATGTAATGTAAATTTATGACCATTATGTATTAATCTGTAGTAGTAAACTGGACGTTCTTGGTTACAGTTTACTGTCGTGTAGGAACATCTACAATAAACTCGTTGACCCAATTTGAACAAACCCCTTTTGGACATTACCAGGGTGAGTTCATTAAAATAAACAAATCTATGTAATAATGCTTTAACTTAAAAATAAAGGAATGAATAAAATGTGTAAATATAAAATATGATAAAATGTAATAAGTTAAAAGTATGGTACCAATCCAAAGTTATTGTTTACTTTTAACAGGGTTTTGAAGTTGGGATTCATCCTGAATCCTTCTTCTTGTTGGAGTTTTGAATCTGGGATTCATACTGAATCCTTCTTCTTTTACTTATTCAACGCATTTCTAAAGTTGGACCTTATTCATGAATCATTATTCATCGGCACTTACAACATAGGAATTCATTCAAATCATTAGAATCCTCATTCTTCGAATCTCTCTAAAGTCATCTGAGATTCATACTTGAATCTCCTCTTCAATAAATTTGATACTCTGTTGTGGCAGAGGTTTTCACCATCGTATTGATCAGAAATCGGAATTGATAAATATTCAATCAGAAGTTAAGTTATAGTGTATTTGTCGATATTGAGTCCGAATTTCTAATTCTTATTTACCTTAATATGCGTGGAAATAATTTGGAAGCTGAATTGAGCCCTTGTACATAATTATTGATACATTGGATTCCTTATATGAATCTGTGTCCAATGTATATTATTTAGTTGAATTATACATTATCTTTAATTTTATATCTCTTATACTAATATATTGTTGGGAGTGGATTTGTTATATTAAAATTCCTCACAAACATCCCATTATATTTTTTGAGCGAACATAGTAAAGATAAACTTTTTCTAGTGTGTCAATATCCTTTATTATTTAACTCTTTATTCATATCTTATTTTACTTAATAACTTCGTATGAATATCAAGGCATGATCTACTTAGAACACTAGTTATAAATCAATATTAAAGATCCGGCTAAAACTTAGTTATAAATCAATCGTAAATTCTCACAATCCTCACCGAATTGTCATAAAGCGAACAGGCACACTGAGTCCCGAGACTATCTCCCTCCGTTGCGGAGAAGGCCTAACCTGCTCCGTATTAAACCTGATGATGTTGATTGGTTTCCTGTTCTTATTAGACAGTAAAACCACGTCTTTGAAACATCACAAAATATCTTATACGTATTATCTTCTATTTTTGACCTTAGAATTACTTGTTTTCTTCGACGTTTGATCTACGAGAAATAGTGGAGAGAGGAACCTCAAAGTCGGGTACAGTAGTATACGGGGGACAACTAACCGCCAAACTGAACGCTGCCAGATTTGTCGTTAAATCTGGCATCCTAATCCGTTAATTTTGTGCATTTTTGGTACTTTTTTACTAATTTTTACCATTTTTTTTTAGAAATTTTGCTACTTTTTTAACGTTTTGCCAGATTTGTCGCTAAATCTGGCAACCTAATCCGTTAAATTTGACCTTTTTTAGCATTTTTTGGCACTTTTTTAGCATTTTTAGCTACTTTTTTTAGCATTTTGTCCATAATTCAGGTCAAGATCCCCAACTCCGGAGGATTTTGGGGATTTTTTCCCATTGACAGCCCTGCACGTCGAAGGCAAAGACTTGAAAACCATTTTGGAAGGTTTTGGAAATTCCAGTCATGTCGGCAGCTGACTTGGAAATTTCAATCATTTCATTAGATTTTGACGTTTGATACGTCAAAGTTAGGGTTTTTAAGGTCGGTGAGACCAAATTTAAGGTCTAGAAGACCGTTTTTTGAGGTTTAGCCTACCAAAAGGGGGGCGGAGCCCCCAAAATGGAGCTTTTGGTTCCTAGAAGGTTTTTAATGATCGGTAGATCATTTTTGATGGTTCCAATCGATTTATTGTGATCGATTACCCCTAAATCGATGTTTAAATCGTCTTTCTACGTGCTCTGGTTGGCTTTTAACAATGAAATATTATAATATTAACATTCGATTAATTAGTAGTATCAGGGCCACTTCAGAGCCCACTTTTGGAATACGAGCTCTGAGTGTCATTATCAGCGTAGCTGATAAGGACCCGTGTTTTTGAGATAAGATAATTGATTTTTCATGTTATTTCGTAATTATTATTTTTTTATTACGCGCTTGCGCGTGCGCATACACATTATTATTATTTATTATTATTATTATTACTTCGAAGAAATTGAGATCACGAAGTGATCTCAATTTCGAGGTGTCTTGTGCTCTAACTCCGACTCCGGCTCCGGCTCCGACTCCGGCTCCGACTCCGACTCCGACTCCGGCTCCGGTTCAGGGTTCGGTTTGGTTCAGACATCAGTTAGTGTTGATCTGTCTGTATTATTATTATTATTATTATTATTATTATTATTATTATTATTATTATTATTATTATTATTATTATTATTATTATTATTATTATTATTATTATTATTATTATTATTATTATTATTATTATTATTATTATTATTATTATTATTATTATTATTATTATTATTATTATTATTATTTATTAATATTATTATTATTATTATTTTTGTTATTATTTCCGCCGGGGTTTCTTCTTCGCATCCGGTTCCGAGTTCGATATATATCTACATGGGTTAGGATTATCGTTTTTGGTTAAAATTTGGAGCCCGAAGGGCTGAGGCCTTACCCCTCCTTCGGAGGGGTAAAGCCCGCTTACACCCCTTCGGGGTGATCCCCCCTCGCTTCACACCTTTCAAGGGGCGCATCCCCTGGGTTTTCTCTCTGGAAGGTAATGTGTTGCTTTAGATACTCTTTGGTTAATGAAAACTGTTTATTCCTAAGTTAAGTACGTTATGTTATATTACTATGACAATATGGAAATAACACTGATTTGTTATGAGGAAATGATGAGTTTTTGTAAGATATTACTGTGTTAACTGACGATGATGTGTTAGAAACGTGAGCCTAGGTTAAGTTTTTGTTGAATAATGTTAGGTTTGCCCTAGACTTTTGCTAATGTCTACGTTTATTCATAGGTCAAATGATGTTATACTCGAAACGAGTGACACTTTGATGGAGATAGTGTCAATTCATAGTTCAAGATGGTGGCATCTTTGATAGATTGGTCACTTTGTTAAGGGATTTTGTTAGATAATACGGCTTTACCTGTTGCTAATATGCTCGAAAAGTGGGAACATATCGAGTATTGTATGACCTATTAGCCACTTTACCTTGATAAGTAGGGAATTTTTCAGGATGTTAGCTGATTATTCATACGCTAGGTATGTTAGGTTTGCATTTGTACATTGTTAGCTTTATTGATGCTAAAACTTTGTTGCGTAAGCATATATTCGTAGGTCAGTATATAAAGAACTTATTTTTATGTTATGTTTGTCCAAATGATACTTGAAATATGACTTGAATCAATAGATCAATAGATCATAAGCGGGTGGGACGGGTAGGGTGGGTGGTTTGATTTACCATTTACCGATTTACTGCTTTAAAATCAGTAAATTATTATTACGTTTACTGTGATATTTTATTCAAAGAACTAATTTTTATGTTATGTCAGGATAAAATTTTGTTATTTTTTTTTTATGTTATGTTTGGTTAAAACTTTGCTATGTTTGCAATTATTCGTTGGGGACTATGATATTTAGACGAGGTTATGATGAATTTTTGTTAAATATTACGAAGTTGATGTAAAACATTTGTTACGTTAGCATTATATTCTTTGTCAGTATGATAATTAGACAGGTTTATGCTAAACTTTGTTAATATTACGATGTTAATGTAAAATTAATGATATGTTAGAGATATGCACGAAAAAGCGGATAGGTTACGTTTGGACGCAGCTGTTGCGTACTTTACCGTTGTTAAGGGCGTAAGTTTTGTTAAGGTTAGTGGCTTGCCTGTAATGTTAGTGTGTTGGGTTTGTTTGTACACAGTATTCTTAGTTCAGGTTATGTTATTTATTAATGTAAAACGTTGTTACGTTAGCATATACTCGATGGTTATAGTATATAAAGAACTTATTTTTATGTTATGTTTGAATAAAACTTATATGTTTACAGTTATTCGTTATGGAAATAACACTGATTTGTTAGTGATAAATTTTGAGTTAAATATTACTCGTCAATGTAAAATTAATGTTAATATGCTAGAGATATGTTTGGAAAAAGTATGAGTTTACGTTTTGTATGTAGTGTTAGTTACTTTAGAGGGTTAAGTGTGGACCTTTGTTAATGCTAACAGTTTATTCATGCTTAAGTTGTGATAGATTCATCGTTGTACATTATTTTCTTAGTCCATATGATGCTATGTTTTATTAATGTGAAAACATTATTATGTTAGCATATATTCGTTGGTTAGTATATAAAGAACTCATTTTTGTGCTATGTTATTAAGTTGTTAAGGTTGTTGTTGTTGTTGTCTAACGAGAATATATACCCTTTGAACTGATATGGCTCGTTCGTACTGTCGTATTCTTGCTTACTTTCTTCTGATTGGTTTAAAGAAGAATCTCATTACATTTAAGGGCTGTTTATACACTATTTTTCTTCAGTAGGATAGTTTTCGCAATGGTGATACGATGACATCTCCCTGTACATTTCTACGCTTGTTGTTGATATCTTCCACGAGGAGTTTCGTTATTCCCAACGATGTGTCATTTATATTTAATTGTAAACCCCGAATGGCGACTGCTACATTGCTCATATTCTGTCAGAGGCCAATGATATTGGTATTAGATCACTGCAAACGGCTGTAAAGACAACCATTTTATGTTGAGTTGTTATTTTCTCTGAAAGGGTAAGAGTCTTAAAAAGAGATAATGTTATTTGGGGTAAGGTTATGATAAATTTTTGTTAAATATTACTATGATAATGTAAAAACTTTGTTACGTTTGCATATATGCGTTGGGTCTGTATAGATAATCGGTCAAGGTTGATACTTTGATAAATGTTACTTCGTGTCAATGCAAGATTAACGTTAATATGTTAGAGATATGTTTGGAAAAAGTATGAACAGGTTACGTTTTGTATGTAAAGTTAGTTACTTTACTGGTGTTAAGTGTGGAACTTTTTTAATGTTAACAGTTTATTAAGGCGTAAGATGTGTTAGGTTTGTCGTTGTACATTATTTTCCTAGTTGATATGATGCTATGTTAGCTTTATTAATGTGAAAACATTGTTATGTTAGCATATATTCACTGATTAGTATATAAAGAACCCAGTGGAACTTTGTTAATGTTAACAGTTTATTCGTATGTAAGTGTAGTTTTGTCTTTGTACATTATTTTCTTAGTTCATGTTACGCTATGTTAGTTTTATTGATGTGGGAACTTTATTACGTTAGAGTATATTCGTTGATCAGTATAATTAACCAATGTTGTGATAAATTATAGTTAATGTTACTATGTCAGTGTAAGATTAACGTTACGAAGGGCGCACGAAAACCGCGAAAGCGTTTTCACGATAAATGCGAAAACGGTTAAACACCCAAATTAAACTGAACGAAGTACTG
>JABUQX010026342.1:17500-22500 GCA_015478945.1 Trachelipus rathkii
ATATCGTTCTCATTTCGCAACATGCGGTGGTTCGATCCCAGATAAGGCATGTTTTCTTTACCTTCCCATTATACTTTTCTTTGTTTTATATATATATATATTATATATATATATATATTATATATATCATATATATCTATATATTATATATATATATATTAATATTTATATATCTAGAAACTATATATAATATATATCTATTTATAATATATATATTATAATATATATATATATATATATATATATATATTATATTATATATATTATAATATATATATATATATATATATATATAATATATATTATATATATATATATATATAGAGAGAGAGAAGAGAGAGAGGAGAGAGAGAGAGAGAGAGAGTTTTATGAAACAATGTTTCAACAATGAACGGAGAGGGTCAGTGTGTTATAGGAATGTTGGTGGCACATGGCTTGCCCCTGTTCTAAACTGGAAGCAAAAAATAAAAATATCGATTATCGCTAGTTTGGAACAAAAAGTATCGCGATACCCATTATTGATAAAAGATTTTATCTGATAACAGATAATCCGAAACCGTTATCGCGATAAATTATTGCGCATATTGGATCTGCGAAAATTTAGCTTGATAAGAACACCTAACGTATATATAGGATTTAAGTACTCTTTTTAACCATAGGATATATGTGCGATAAGTTTTTTTTTATATAAAATACCGATTAATCAGCAGACATGTTGCCATCAATTTTTGAACCGGTAATAATAATAACCTCTCCAAATTTCCGGAATCGAAATTTGAAGTAAGGATTGCTGTAACAATAAGACACCTGTTATTATGTGTAAGTTCAGCCAGAGGATTCTGGTGACTCGTCTAAACGATACGTCCTTTAGGGTCATTAAAAGGAGATTTTTAGAATTGAGTTGATTTTGGGGAAAAGTTTTTCGAATGCTTTGTAAAATTTAAAAAATTAAAATAAAATTTACTTAAAAGTTTTAATTTTTTTTTTGTTTTTAAAATAAAATATTTTATAATAAAAACAACAAATACTAATGTACGTCATGGCTATAACAGAGTTAAAGATTTCAAAAAATAAAACAAAATATAAAGTAGAAACTTAATAAACAACATAATTTTATAAAATGAATAAAACGTAAGGCACAGATAAAAGTTATAAATAAAATTAAAAATAAATATTAATGTTAAGGAATGTTTTAAAATTAATAAAAAAATTAAACAAAATATAAATGTAGAAAATTAATAAACAAAATAAAATTTATAAAATGATAAAAACTTAAGCACAATAAAAGTTATAAAATAATAAAACTTAACAAAAAAAAAAAAAAACTTAAAAATAATAAAAACAACCAAAATAAAATTATAAAACAGATAAATAAACCGTTGAGAACCGTATTTTTGCACTGACACAAAGTGTAAAAATCAAACATTACTGCGTTTTACATATATCTCTTTATCAGATGTATAAACGCGATGCTTAACCTGTGATTGCTATATGGGACAATCAAGCACATATTTGTATTGAAGTGAACTTCGTGTCACCTGTGACGCATAGGAATAAGGGATCAGCTGAGATATAATCTTTGGGAGGTAAGCATGTTTCGTGTAAAAAAATAAAAACTTTAAACATAATACGAGTTACTTGTAGAAATAAAAACCTGATCATGTTAGAGTCGAAACAGTCATATTCTCAGTAAGAAACCCTGTAGTGTAAGCAGCATCAGGTGGGGGGATGTTGTTGTAGATGTCATTATAAAGTTTGGCTGGTGAGGAGGGGGGGATTTTAGTCTATGTCGGGGGGGTTGGAGAGTATTTGGTGGCATGGATGGGTTGGATTGAGTGTTTTCTGGAAGAATTGTGTCCCTACCATCTTCAAGTGGGTAGGGATGGGAAGGATATGTGTCTCGTCATGTAAATGTTGAATGGGGGTTGTTTTAGTACATCCGGTGATTATTCTAAGGGCTGTGTTTTGTGTAACTTGTAATTTGTTTAAGTTGGATTGTGATAATGCTGGGAACCATGCGAGGGAGACATAGTTTATATTTGTTCTGAGGAGTTGTTTGTAGATTGTGGTAAAGGTGTGTTTTCTGTCGCTGAAGTTGTTTTGGGAAAGGGTTCGGAGAGTGTTTAATTTCCGTTGGGTTGAGGAAGTAATTTGGTCGATGTGGGGGGAGAAAGTCATATGTGTGTCGTAAGTGAGTCCTAATATTTTTGGGGTTTTGTTTAGGGGGAAGGGTTGTTGTTCAGGTAGACTATTGGGTGGAATGTGGATTGGTGGCGGTCTGTGGTTAGGAGGGTGATGGAGGATTTAAGGGGGGAAGCTGTCATTCTATTGGTGAGTAACCAAATTTCTAGTAATTGTAGGTATTCTTGGGTGTGTTGGGGAGCTGTATTAACAAGTGGATGTTGGGAAATGAGACTTATGTCGTCTGCGTAAGTGATTAGTTTGGTGGATTGGTTGGTTGGGGTGGGCATGTCTGCTGTAAAGAGATTGAAGAGGAATGGAGAGAGAATGGCGCCTTGTGGTACGCCGTTTTGTAGTTTAATGGAGTGTGAGAGGGTGTTTTTTTATGGATGATTTTGGCGTATCTATTTGTGAGAAAATTTGAAAGCCACTTTTTATCATTGTTTTCTAAGGGGGATTGAAGGATTTTTTGTATAAGGATGTATGTGGGGACAGTGTCAAAAGCTTTGTTAATGTCGGATGGCTGTAAGTATGGATTGTTGATGGGGATTGTTGAAGCCATTTAATTAATGTGTGTGTGAGGGAGGTGAGCGGCTGTTGTTTGTTGAATGGTTTGGCTTCAATCAGTGTTGGAATTCTGGAGGGTGAGAATTGAGGGGATATTTTGTTTAATCATTAGTTTCTCAGAGCAGTTTTGCTGATGTGGAGGAGAAGAGATTGTTCGATAGGAGGATTGGGGAATTGGGGTCTTTTTTGGGTTTAAGTTTTGGGAGAATGAGTGCTTGTTTCCAGATTGGGGGTATATAATTGAGCTTCCAAGATTTGTTAAAGATTTCTGTGATGAGGAGAATTGCTTTTCCTCCTAGGTGTTTCAGGTGGAAGTTTGAAATTGAGTCTGGTCCTGTTGCTGGTGAATTTTTAATGGTTTTGATTGTCTGATATCATGTTGGTTGTAAATGGAGGTGGAGGGTTGTGATCTGAGGGAAGTTTTTTGAGTTGTTTTTTGTTAACCTATTATTGGGGTGAGTTGGTTTACGGGAGATATTAGCGTAGTGTTTTGCGAGGCTGTCTGCTTGTTGTTTTGAGGAAGGGAGGGAGTTGTCGGGCAAGGATGGGGATTCGTGTGAGGGAGGGGGGTTGTTTTGCGAATTGTTTAGTTTTTTGATAACCTGCCAGGTTTTCTTATTATCTATGCGTGAGATGTTGCTTTGTAGGTATTCTGTAAACTTGTTAGTGGTGTTGGTGGTTATGAGATTAGAGATCTGAGTGTTTAGGTTAGTTATTTGATTTGTGGTTAATGTGGTGTATGGTCGGAGTTTTCGGAGGGAGTTTCTTTGTTTAATAAGTTGACTGATTTCGGGGGATAGTTTGGGATTGTAGGATTTTCTGTGACCCTTAGGTATGTAGAGGTTGGCTGATTTGATGATTGTGTTGTTTAAATGAATGATGGAGGTGTTTAAAGATGTTATGTCATGTATTGGTGTAAGGTTTATATGGGATTCGATATGGTTAGTAAATTCTGTCCAGTTAGCTTTTTTGTAGTTAGTGTATGTGGTGATCTTTTTTTGGGGAGTTTGGTGGGGGGAGGCCAGAGATATGAGGATGGGAAGATGATCTGATTGTAGGTCGGTGGTTGTGTCCCAGGTTAGTCTGTGATGTAAGGAGGGGGAACAAAATGTGACGTCTGGTGAGGTAGGGGATTGGTTGGCTTGGGGAGGGATTCTGGTGGAGAGTTTTTTTGAGTGATGGATATAAGGATTCTAATTCTTGTAAAAGGATATGGTTACAACCGGGGACAGATGGGTAGTCCTTCGTACCAGGCAGTGTGGTGGGCGTTTAAGTCGCCTCCAAGATGAGATTTGGGTATGTAGCTATTGTTGATAGGGGGGGTGTGAGGTTATTTGGGGGCGGGTTTGGGGTGGTAGGGTGGCGAATATAAAGGTTGAAAATGTTGTAGGTGGTCTTGTTCAAGAGTATAGAACAAGATTGGGATTTTATTAATGCGGCGGGGAATGGTGTGGAAGTGTTAGTAGTTGTATTATGATATGGTATGCTATTATGGATCAGTGTTAAAAGGGAGTGGTGAGGAGGTTGGGAAGGGGTGTATATGGCATCGTAACCATAGAATGTGGGGAGAGGGGTGTTTTGGGCGAGGGAGGCTTCTTGTATGATAGCTATGTGGATATTGTGTTTTTTCAGGAAATGGTTGAGTTCTATGGATTTGTTGGTTAAGCCATTGATATTGAATTGTAGTATGTTGAGTGTTTGGGGATTAGGTTTGGTCGGAAGAGGGTTTTGGTTGGTGGTGTGGGGGCTACAGGTTGTACAGGTGTAGCCCATATTGTATCTGGGGAGGATTCGGAATGGTGAGCAGGTCAGGTGTACCCATTTTAGGCAGCTAACACACTGAATGCTATTTAGTCCAACTTGTTTTTGGCAGATAGGGCAGTAATATTTTGGGGGACCCGGATTGCTCTCGACATCTCCCGACCGGAGGAGGAGTAGTCTCCCTACGATGAGAGTAAAGATAGACAGAAAAGGTAGACTTGAGACATAGATAGATAAATAGGAGGAGGACAATAGTAAAGTAGCATAAAATATGACCTGTGTGCCCGGCCCTAGCCTGGCTCCTTTCGGCGATAACCCTCTGGTGGAGGGGGGGGGGAATTGTGTAATCTTGCTGCACCCCCACCCCTGGGGCAGAAATTCTTGTGATTTCCCCTCGGAGAGAATTCAGTTGGTTGCGCTGCTTGAAAACGTTACACATCACAACCTATATATATATATATATATATATATATATATATAATATTTACATA
>JABUQX010026342.1:27500-37500 GCA_015478945.1 Trachelipus rathkii
ATGAAAGGTAGAAAGGGGGTGTTCAACATATTCGACATCAATGCGAAGGCCACTGACATTAGCAAACCTAAAAGAAAACCCACCTCTACGACTACCCTCACCCCTCACTGCGACACTCCCACCCAACCAAGCTATTTACAAACACAGCACTCACTGACACACACACACACACACAAACACACACACCTACACACACACACACACACACACACACACACACAACACACACACACAGCACACATTGCACACACTCCACATAGATCTGGAGGCATCGGTGCTCGATTGGATGGATGTAGGCGCGTTATAACGCACAATATAAGTCATGACATCGAATTATTGTAGACTGCAGATATAGGGTAAGCGTTACTTGGATTTCAGTGGTATCGTGTTAGAGGTTGGGCTATATGCAGCGTGAATGGGGTGCGGCAAAAAGCGATGTGGACGTCATCATTAGCACA
The DNA here is from genome assembly GCA_015478945.1 of Trachelipus rathkii. NCBI lineage: Eukaryota > Metazoa > Arthropoda > Malacostraca > Isopoda > Trachelipodidae > Trachelipus > Trachelipus rathkii. Next base: position 27,959 of record JABUQX010026342.1, read on the forward strand.
GTGGGGGTACGACGCGCACGAGCTAGCAGCGAGCACGGACGAGAGCACACACGACACACAACACACACACACACAAACAAGAATAAAAAATAAACTAAAATAAAATTTTTAAAACGTGTTTTTTTTTTTTTTTTTTTTTTTTTTTTTTTTTTAAAAATTAATAAAACAATATTTATTTGGTTAAAAATATGAACGAAGAAATAAAATAACCTAGTCCTAACTAAACCATATAAGTGAAAAATACTGAACTAAAGTGTAGAACAAAATCATAAAAACTACCTATAACTATGACTATCAAACATAAACTTAAAAAAAAAAATAAAAAAAAAAAAAATAATTAGAAGGAATTACTTATTTTATAAAGTTGCTGTTGTTTCTTCACATATTAAAATCATAATTATTAAAATTAGTTAAAATGGGTGAAGCACTTAATGAGTACAGACACTTATTAGGGAAAATATTAATAAACAAATGAAAAATAAACTCCAAATATGACACTCAGCCCATGAGAGTTCCAGTCAAGTTCTAAAACATTTTCAGGGAACCAGTTTTTAACTTTTAACTAAGAAAACCGGTTGTTAAAATTTTGGTAGCTCATTACTCTATATAGACAAGTGTTTTCTGTGTATGTGTGTGTGCTTGTGTGGGTGTTTGTGTGGGTGGGTAAGTTTTAGCAAATTAAGAAATTAAGAAATTAAGAAATTTTAGTAAAATATTTCTTCCCAAAGCAAGAAAATTCTCGTTTTTTATTTTATTTATATTTTCAACGTTGAATAATTAAATACAAACAAAGATAATCCTCTTTGTCTTAATAAAATTTCTTTGCTTTTTAAAATCTTCTGCAAAGATCACTAACTTCAGAGAAAATGAAAGGAAACATATAATAAAATATAACAGAACTTAAATCTGCAGATGACACTACCCTGCAGCCATGTCTGAAAGCGATATATATATATATATATATATATATATATATATATATATATATATATATATATATATATATATATATATATATAATATAAATATATATATAATATATATATTAATATATATAATATATATAATATATATATTATATATATATATATATAATCCTATATATAAATATATACTATATATTATAATATATATATTATATAAGTATATAATATTATATATAACTATATATAATATATAATATATATATATTATATATATAAATATTATATATATATATATATATATATATATTATATATTATTATATATATATATAATGGATGGTGACAATCCTGACCCTTGTGAGAAGAAAACGAATAAAATTGCAAATAAAACCTTCATTAGGAGCGAAGAAGACTCCACCGCAGAGAATTAAAACCAGAGAAATCTTTACAAAGTATTTAAGTCATGTACTTTATAGACCAAGATTCCGACATTATTTTTTGACGAAGTAGAGATGCTATCCTGAGCAAATACGAAATGGTGCTGGGCAATTGAAGGAAGCTATTATTTGTTCAAAAGAGTTCTACCGTTTAATAGTGATAAGGATAAAGATATTAATAGATAGGCCCAGTAAATAATAATAATATTATTAATGGTGTTAATAGTGATGGTAGTGGTAGTAGTGATAATGATAATATTAATAATAACACCCCCCCTCCTTGAATAGGCCTCTCTTCGTGAGTGTGATGACTATATAATAATATGATATATACTAATAATATATATATATTTATATATAAGACTATATAATTAAATATATATAATATATATATATATATATATATATATAGTATATATATATATATATAATAATTATATTTTGAGTTGTGCTTGACCTATTGACCGAAACAGCGGGTTTCATTCACCTGTCAGATCCCCTGGTTTGCCCACTCGAAACGGTCATCAAAAAAACAATACATATTTAAATAAACAACTACAGCCCTGTTTGACTTATATATATATATATAATATATACTATTATATATATATATATATAATATTATATATATATATATATACTATAATATATATATCATAAGTATATATATATATAATATATATTAATATATATATAATATATATATATATTTATTTATGCTATATAATACATATAAATATATTTAATCTATAAATATTATATATATTATATATATATATATATAATAATATTATATATATATATATATATATATATATATATATATATATATATATATATATATATTAGGGACAATGAAATTAATTATTGATTATGCATATTCATTGGTAACGTGGTATATGAAATAAAAGTTCAATTTCCCAACCACTTACGACTCGAAGGGTATGAAGGTAGAGCTTCCCATAGACAAATGTTCGTGTGCTATGCATTTGAATCTTCAATGTTTAAAAAAGGAAGTGCCCCAAGTAACGCGAAATTGAATATTTATTACATTTTCCTTAACATATAAACCAGTCTAGATTTTCATTCATCACTAAAACAATGAAAAATATTCTTTCACATAATCAACCAGGCACCTAAAATGTTAATTAATTAGTAGTGAAGCAAATCACTAATATTTTCAAATCTGTTGACTTTTATAACACTTTTTTTGAATGCAGCTGCAAAGAATTAGCACCTTCTCTACCTCAGTTCCAGACTTTTAGAACTTTATTCAATGCAGTTGCAAGTTTAGAACACTTTTTTTGAATTCATTTCCAAATTTAAAACACTTTTTTTTAATGTAGCTGCAAGCATAGTACTTTATTGAATTCAACTCCATACTTACAATACTTTCTTTCATACAGATGTAGGCTTTTAGGACTTTCTTGAATTTGTAGCTTCTTCTTGAATACAACTCCAGAGTTGTAACAGTTTCTTTAATGGAGAAGCAGACCTATATAACTTTCTTGAATGCTGCTGAAGGCTTTCGCAGTTTCTTGTACGTAGATGCAAACTTATAGTATTTTGTTGAATACACTGCAGACAAAGCTCTTTTTTTTGAATTCATCTGCAAACTTACAGTAATTTGGAATGCAGATGCATGCTTTTAAGAAGTTTTTGAATGGAGCTGCATATTTATAGCATTTTCTTTATATCTTTTCTTCAATTCAGTTGCAGGGTTATTATACTTTCATGAATGCAGCTGCAGACATAGTATTTCTTGAATTCAGTTTCAGATTTATACCATTATCTTGAATACAACTATAAATTTACAGCACTTTATTAAATACAGTTCCAGACATAGGACTTTCTTGAATACAGCCTCAGGATTTCAACAGCTTCTTGAGTTCACCTGCTGACTTATAACACTTACCTGAATGCAACTGCAGGCGTTAAGCAGCCTCTTGAACTGAGTTGCAGACATATGGTTCTTTTGAGAAAACAGTGGCAGGCTATTTAGCAATTTCTTCAAATTTGCACCATACTTAGTACTTTCTTGAACGCAGTTGCCAGCTTTTGACTTTTTCTAATGCAGGTGAAAGCTGTTACTATTTTCATGAATGCTGATAAAGTCCTAAATCTCTTTTGGATGTCGCTGTAAGCTTCTAGGTTTTTTATAAATGCATTTGCAGATTTATAACATTTTCTTGAAAGCTGCTGCAGATTAATAGAATTTTCTGAATGCACCTGCCTATAGAGCACTTTTTTAAAATTAGCTGCTATCTTTTGCAAATTTCTTGAATGCATCAGCAAGCTTTCATCATTTACTCAAATTCAGTTTCAAACAAAGGACTTTCATCATTATCAGACTTGTATAACTTTGTGAATGTAGATGCAAATTTATATAACTTTTTTGGAATGTAGCTACAAATATATAGAACTTTTCTGAATGCAGTTAAAAATTTATAGCACTTTCTTAAATTCAGTTGCAGACTTACAACTTTTATTGAATGTAGATGCAGGCCTCTAAGACTTTCTTAAATGAAACTGCAGATTTATAGCACCATTTTGAATGCAACTGCAAACTTATAGTTCTGCCTTGAATGCATCTTAAGGCTTTTAACACTTTCTTGAATGTACATGTAGACTATTGACAGTTTCTTGAATGTGGCTGCAGACTTTTATTGCTTTCTTGAATGCAGCTTCAGACAAGCTTTGACCATTATGAGAATCAAATATAACAAAGCATATAATTATTAATATCGCCATAAGCTTTTAATAAAATATAAATATAAATAAATTATTTTATTCTCTTGAATTGCAAAATTTATTTAGTATTTGCTTATGACCTTTATGCTCTTGAAATGAATATTTGATTCAATTCCTGAAATTTAAAATTAAAAATGATATTTTTAATTACTTAATTAATCTAATTGTTATTTACCTTATTCTTTTACTTTACTTTTACTTTATTCGATTTAGTTTAAATTGTTTAAAAATTCATAAATCAAATCATTCTCTCATCCTCTTTTTCTTTCTTTCTCTCTCTCATCATTTCTATTTGCTTCGTCTCTCTCTCTCTCTCTCTCTCTCTCTCTCTCTCTCTCTCTCTCTCTCTCTCTCTCTCTCTCTCTCTCTCTCTCTCTCTCTCTCTCTCTCTCCAATTTAATTTAAAAGTAAAACTTGAATAATTGCTCAAGTTATAATGATGTTTTCTTTCCTATTTTCTTTTCTAAAAACAGTAAAAATAAATTTTAATCGTCGGAAAACTCTTTTATTTGTTGTTGTTTGTGTTCAACAAATAAAGATTTCGCATCAAATTGGAAACTTGAGAAATTTACCTGCTCGAATCAAGTTATTAATTATTTCATTCCTTTTTTTTGTTTTTTGGTATCAATATTATTATTTCAATAACCTTTTTTCGTACCCAAAATTATTATACACGTACTTCTTTCGTTTTTTTAAAACCCAAAATTTTAATTACATATCTTTTCATGTGACACCAGCAACAATAATTCATCATACTTTTATTTGTTTTTCGTGACAAAACTATTATTTCGTATTCTTTAGTTTAGTTTATTTTTGTCCAAAATAACAATTCAAGCATATTTTTTATTTTCATATTGAAACTGACGTTTTCTTTACCTTTTTAAAGCTTTTCGTTCTAAGATTAATTAATTTCAATACCTCTTTTTGTTATTCTCATCATAAATTATTAGTTCATACCTTTTCCTTTTTCGAAACAAATTATTAATTTCAGATTGAATGTTTCTCTTTATTAATTTTCCTCTTTTCGTTAATTAAATAAATATCAAGACCGAGGACAATTCCGCAATTTCAAATATAATTAATCATATTCAATTCTGCATCTATCTTCCACTTATCTATTCATCTACCTGACTTTGTCTCTCTCTAATCTTTATGTCCTATTTTCTATTTCTTCTTTGATTATATATTTTTGGTGAAAATTTCACTTAATTCTTTATATTTAAGCTTATCAATTTTATATTCTATCTATCTATCCTATGCTAATCTATCTATCTATCTATCCTTATCTATCTATCTATCTATGCTATTCTATCTATCTATCTATCTATCTATTTATACTATCTATCATGCTATCTAATCTATCTATGCTATCTATCTCTTTATTCTCCTTCTGTTTCATTTTTATGCTTTAATAAATGAATGTAGTTTCCAAAATATGAAAGGAGAAAGAATATAATCTAAAACTCATTTTCTAATTTAATAAACAGAGCGTGCATTCACATGCAAATTTTCTCTGCTCTGTTCATATATATATATATATATTATATATATATATATATATATATTATATATATATAATATACTATATATATATATATATATATATTGATATATATATATATAAATATATATAGTATATATATATATATATAATATAAAATATTTAAAGAAATATAAAATATATATATAATATATATATATATATATATAATATATTATATATATATATATATATATATATATATATATAAATATTTTCCTTTGAAACGTTCCAATAATGCTGAAATTTAATTAGCATCGCACTGGAAACAGAAAAAGTGGTAAAGACATATGGCGCAAGTCGAAAAGAAAGCTCAGCCTTACCTCCCCTTTTCTACCTTTTAGTGAAACTTGTCGCAGGTCAGGAAAATCCCATCCTAGAGCTTCACGGGACCGCGAACAGACACTCACTATGGCATCATTCGTCAATGTAGGGTTCATTCCCTTGGCCAAGGTGGGCCCAATTCTGGCGTGTCATAAAACCACGCCATTCACTCCTATTATGAATCTTTCTTCTTAACTCTGCCAAACTCACATTTCTCTCCTCCAGGCATTCCCTTACTGACTCAATCCACTTTTTCTTCGGTCTCCCAGCTGATCGATTCCCCACACACTCGCCACCATACATCCGCTTAACCAACCGTCTGTCATCCATCCTTTCCACATGACCAAACCATCTCAACGTACTTTCATTTATTCTCATCTACCCCTTTTCTTCAGCACCAACACAACTCTCTAATTACGTTCATTCCCCCATTTTTATCAATTCTTCTATCCACCTAAACATCGCCCCTAGACTATACTCTCTTTTCAGACCATAAGATCTCAACTACTATACATTATCACAGATAACAACATACCCTCATGCTAAACCCTAGTGCACTCAAGACTTTTACATCCACCAAGGATTTAATTGCACCAGCCTCCTTTCTGCCATTCAAAAACTTTCCTACTACACTCTGCATCATTCGTTCCCTTTTCATCCATATTCCTAAATATTTAAATTCAGGCACTTGTTCCAGCTGTCTCACCATCTAACATAGCTTACCACTCATAGCGAGGACTGTCCTCACTCACAACCCAAAAGTTACTCCTTTTCTACGTTTACTTTCAAATCCTTCGCCTTTTACACACCCTGCCAAAAATCTCCCTCTACGAAATCCTCTCAAACTCTCTTTTTTAACAAATAGACAAAACGCAAATTATTCGGCATATAATAGGTAGGGCACCCTCCACTCTCATCCATTCTCTATCATTCTAACACCTTCCTCTGCCCCCCCACCTCTAATTCTTTTATAAAACCCCATCCATATACAAATTGAATAATCGGGGGGACAAAACACATCCCCGTCTCACTTCCGCTATTCTATTAAACAAATTAACACCAATCCCTTTTCGACTCAATCGGAAATATATTTCAATATTTTGTCAAATATATATATATATATATAATATATATTATATATAATATATATATAATATAATATATATATTATATATATATATATATATATATATAATATATAATTAAAAGCATAGAAAGTTGACACCTAATATTTATTTGCTTATTTTATTTTTGGAAATCCTATTTTCGTTTAGGCAATTTACTAAAAATAAAATATATTTATACCAATAGACTCATTTGTATTGCCTTTTCTTAATAACTCCCAATAACTTTTTACTGTATATAACCATCAATATTAAGGCTGTGGAATTGTTGAATTTTTTTTATCGTTTTCCAGCTGCTACTCTATCAAAATTATATACATTTGGCTCTTGCTTCGTTACAGGCTTGTGGAAAAATCACCAGAAATTTTTTTTTGCCACTGACACATGTATATATATATATTATATATATTATTATATATATATATATATACTATATATATATATATATATATATAATATATATATATATATATATATATATATATATATAATATATATATAATATATATAAATATATATATATATATATATATATAATTATATATATATAATATATATATATATATATATATATATATATATATATATATTATTATATATATATATATATATATATATATAATATATATATATAATATATTTATATATATATATATATATATATATATATATAATATATATATATATATATTATATATATATATATATATTATATATATATATATATATATATTATATATATATATATATATTATATATATATATATTTATATATAGGTATTTTATAATATATATAGTATATATATATATATTATATATACATATATTATATATATTATATATATATATATAATATATTTTAATATATATATATATACTATATATATATATATATACGCTTTCAGACATGGCTGCAGGGTAGTGTCATCTGCAGATTTAAGTTCTGTTATATTTTATTATATGTTTCCTTTCATTTTCTCTGAACTAAGTGATCTTTGCAGAAGACTTTAAAAAGCAAAGAAATTTTATTAAGACAAAGAGGATTATCTTTGTTTGTATTTAATTATTCAACGTTGAAAATATAAATAAAATAAAAAACGAAAATTTTCTTACTTTGGGAAGAAATATTTTACTAAAATTTCCTTTTCTTAATTTGCTAAAACTCACCCACCCACACACACCCACATAAACACACACATACACAGAAAACACTTGTCTATATAGAGCCGTGAGCTACCAGCTACCAAAATTTTAACAATAGGTTTTCTTAGTTATACAAGTTAAAAACTGGTTCCCTGAAAATGTTTTAGAATTTGACTGGAATTCTCATGGGTTGAATGTCGTATTTGGAGTTTTTTTTTTATTTGTTTATTAATATTTTCCCTAATAAGTGTCTGTAACTTCATTAAGTGCTTCCCCCATTTTAACTAATTTTAATAATTATAATTTTAATATGTGAAGAAACAACAGCAACTTTATAAAATAAGTAATTCCTTTTTTTTTTTTTTTTTTTTTTTTTTTTTTTTTTAATGTTTGCTAGTCAAAGTTATAGGTAGTTTTTATGATTCTGTTCTATACTTTAGTTTAGTATTTTTCACTTATATTGTTTAGCTAGGACTAGGTTATTTTATTTCTTAGTTCATTTTTTTAACCTAATAAATTTTGCTTTTCTCTTTTTTTTTCAAAAAAAAAAATAAAAAAAAACTTTGGTTTTAAAAATTTTATTTTTGTTTAATCATTATTTCTTGTTTGTGTGTGTGTGTCAGTGAGTGATGTGTTTGTGAATGGCTTGGTTGGGTAGGAGTGGTCGCAGTGAGGGGTGAGGGTAGTCGTAGAGGTGGGTTTTCTATTAGGTTTGCTAATGTCAGTGGCCTTCGCATTGATGTCGAATATGTTGAACACCACCTTTCTACCTTTCCTGCTAATATTTTACTTCTTTTTGAGATTCCCCAGCTAGTTAGGAATTTCTTCTCTATTAACCTAAACATCTCTAGCTATAATATAACTTATTTTACAATTGTGAGGTATGTGCCTATATTAGCATAAACACTCCTGTAAGACGTCTCGAAAATCTTGAATCTCCAAATTTTGATGTTCTATTGCTTAAAATCTGCCTTTCCACTACTACCGTCATCTTTTGTTTCTGCTTCTGTTCTTTTAAAGGAAAGATTTTCCAACTCTTTTTGATTATCTAACAACTTTCCTCGAGACTGTTACATCTTTTCATCCAAATGTTGAGTTTCTCTATTTAGGAGATTTCAGCATACACCACACTGAATGAAACAATTGATTATGGAATCTAAACATTTTGCAGATCACACTAACGAATTCTTAAACAAGCCTCACTTACGCTTAGCCTCTACTCATTCTCGTTATAATAACATCATTTTCCATCCTATCGGTATCTCTGACCACAATCTTGTAGCTCTTAAGTATAACAC
>JABUQX010026342.1:42500-45000 GCA_015478945.1 Trachelipus rathkii
ACATCTTCTGGGAAACCCATGAACTTTAAACTTGAGTCAGTAAATATTATTTTCAGTGTTTCTCTCGTGGCTCCTGAATGGAGTATGTCTTAGACTTTTATTATACAAATAAACACTATCAATCACTGGCAGAGCCCCCAATCAAAGAGGTGTTATTATTAATATTATCATTATCACTACCAACACCATTATCTTTCATCCTTATTACTATCAATGGTTAGACTCTTTCTGAACAAAATAGAAGCTTCCTTCAACTGCCTTGCCTTCGTATCATTAGTATGTATCATGTATTTGTATCATGTATTTGGTATCATGTATTTCCATTCATTTCTGGTATCATGTATTTCATGTATTTCGGTATTTTCCTTCTGAGATAATATCTCTTCATTGTCAAAAATATATTGTGTTTGTCGTTGATTCCCTTATTAATGTGTCCGAATCTTGGTTTTAACTAAGACTCAAATTCCTTTTGCCAAAATTTCTCTTTGTTATATTTCTCTTGTGATTGGGTTTTCTTCATCCCAATCAAGTTTGATCCGCAATCTTATTCGCTTTATTTTCACAAGGATCAGAATTTCAATATCAATTACATCTACAGAGTTTTCAATGTAATTTTATTAGAGTTCGTCCATATTCACTAGCAACCATAGGGTGTTTCCACTCATGCAGTTCTTTTCAAATGGTATTTTTATGTCATTTCCTCATCTTTTAATCCTCTTCACTCATCAATTCTCTCCAGTCTCTTTCTACCGATCGAATTGTATCGTCACTATCTTTATTCCTGTTCCGCCAACGTCACTACCCTTCTGAACTCTTCATAATGGCATACCATTGAAAAGGGATTCGTGTCACCGCCTTTCTACACAGTCTCATCCTTTCATACAATTCGTTAAATCAAGACTTATTCGCTAAGCGCTCAATCTTTACAAGTACCTCTGCTGGTAAAGTCTAGAACACAAACCTGTTATGTATTTTCCAAGCTACATTTGGACTCTCACACTTTGAAACCCGTACCGGTTACTGCTCGTCTTTAATTGGATCTGCTTTGAGTGGACCTGAACCTTTAACTCAGGTAAAATTAGGTAGGCTTATAGCTTTTGCCCACCAGAGGGATATATATATATATATATATATATATATATATATATATATATATATATATATATATATATATATATATATATATATATATATAAATATATATATATATATATATATATATATATACATATATATATATATTATACATATTATATATATATGATATTATATATTATTATACATATATATATTATTATTATAAATATATTATTATATTATTATATATTATTATTATATATATATATATATATATTATTATTGTTATATATATATATATTATTATTATTATTATATTATTATATATATAAAGATATTATTATTAATATTATTACCATTGGCTACTATATGTTATGTTACAGTTACAGTTGAGCTGAATATTATTGGTTATTCATTGCTGGTTGTTATTACAGCATACATTATTATTGGCTATTATGAGCATATTAGAAGGTTGGCTATTGGCATACAGCATGGTTATTACATACATACATATGCTACATATACAGTAGTATTTATATATATATATTACATACATATTATTACATATACATACTTAGTTGGTTGGATACATATTACATACATATAACATATTACATACATATATATCTGTACACATATTATTGAAGAAGTATATATATATATATATTATTGTTATATTATTATTATTATATTATATTATTATATATTATATTATTATATATTATATTACATATTATTATATTATTATTATTATTACATATATATATTATTGGCTGTCCAATGGAGGTGGTATATGATATATATATATGTTATTATTATTATTATTATATATATATATATTGTTATTATTATTATATATATATATTATTATATATATATATTGTTATTATATATTATTATTATTATTATATATATTATTATATATAAATGATTTTCTTTCTCTTATGCCATTTCATTTTTCAATTTTTATATATATATATATATATATTGTATATATATATATTATATATTATATATAGTTAGTTATAAATATATATATATAAATACATATATATATATATATATATATATATATATATATATATATATATATATATATATATATATATATATATATATATATATATATAGTATCTATAGTGTTATATATATATATATATATATAAATATAAATATATATATATATATATATATATATAAATATATATATATATATATATATATATATATATATATATATATATATATATTTACATGTTTTATGGACGGTCGTTGAGGGAAAGAGAGAGAGTTCAAAAGAGCAGTGTCCGTTGTAATAACCATTAGTTTAAAGAGAGTGACGCAACAATTTAACAGGAAGATCAGATTTGAGAGAGTCAATGAGAGTTGGAGAGTCGATAGGACTAAAAGCCATAGTTCCTTT
>JABUQX010026342.1:50000-55000 GCA_015478945.1 Trachelipus rathkii
GTCCTTGTTCTTCTTAAGGTCTGTAAGAGCCTTGTAGAATTTAAGTGGTAAATTATTATGGTTTTTAGCAGTAACTATTTCATTTATCAAAATACCTTTTAAAATATCATGATTTACATTATTGTCATTAGTAATCTTTGTCCACGTATCGAAATCATTAAAAAATTGTAAATTGTTGTCTGACTTTTCCAGAGCAAAAGACAATCCAAATCCTAGTAAAAGCTTTTCATCTTCTTTAAGAGAGTAATTAGACAAATTGATAATTGCTTCTTGATTTGACGAAGTGTACCATAAACTATGTTTAAAAATGCAATCAAATTTATGGTTCAAAGAATACGATTTTTTACTTACTATACTATTTTTTGTTTGATGTGATGAATCCAGTAAAATTGTAAAATCTTCAAGTCTGTTCGGGAAACAAGAGTACCAATGTTGTTGAAAGGTTTTAAATGCCAAATGACAAATTCTGAAACTTCGTTTTATTGCACATTTGATTTCGTTAATTTTTTCCAAAAGTATATATTTTTTAGCATCAGAGAATGGATTAAATTTTTCTTTTTGTAAGAAATTCGGAATTAAAGTCCTCGGAATAACAAGATTATTGAGACATTTCTTCAAAAATATCAACTGACATTTCTTGATGTTAGCAGCGATTAATTTGTTTCTATAATTTAAAAATAATTTTCTAGTAGAATAATCTAAAATTACGCCGTTGTTTGCGGGTATCATTCTATGATTGGAAACTTTTTACTTTATTCGTAAACTGATATTTTTTATGGAAATTATACCCTTGGCAATATAAAAACTTTAATAATTTATTTCACACAAAAACATTTGGTAAAAACTGAAATTTAAAACTATTTACAAATACACAAATTAGCTTTCGCCCAGTACAACAAAGGGCTTCTTTCAGAATTTTGACGTTATAAGGACTAAATATAAATTTTTTTATAAAAAAGACAAATAATGTAGGAAATCTCTAAGTTGGTTGTTCAATTATGACTCCTTCTTCTTGATATTCCCAAGACAACGTGATGAAAGCAGAAAAGAATTTTGAATTTTGTCCAATTTGAAGTCACCTCCTATCTTGTTGAAATTATCTAGATTATAAATAAAAACAGACTCCATAATTTTTCTTTTTTTAACATGATTGCAAAACCTTAATGGGGAAGCCTCATTTATATTGATTTTATGATTGTTAACTGAACGATGAAATGTTAAAGCTGAGTTTTTAGAATCCTTTAATAAATCTTGAGTATGTTGATATAATCTCCTGGTAAAATCAATAGTTTCGCCAATATAGACACTAGAGCATTGATGGCATGGAATTTTATAAATACATTGGGACTGAAGATTAGTTGATCTAGGGGGTCTGAAAATTCTTTTTAGAGGAATAGTAGTATTGTTTTTTGTGAAGCAAATATTGTTGGGAATATGTTTTTTTAATATTAAAATTTAAATTAAATGGGATAGGAAGATAAGTTAGGTTATTTTTAGGGGAAGGAGGGTGACTATTTTAAAAAAAAAATTTTCGCTTTGTGATAGGCTAAATTAATAACATAAGGAGGGTAATTTAATTTGGAAAACGTGGAGGAAAGGAATTTAGTTTCTGTGGAAAGATTCGGGGGGGAGCATATATTAAAGGCTCGTAAATAAAGAGAGGAAAGAGTAGCAAGTTTGGTGTTGAAAGAATGTGTAGAAAACCAATGTATGTAAGAAGAAGAAGAAGTTGGTTTTCTGTAAACAGAGTAAAGTAAGTGTGGAGAGTTTTTCCAAGAAACTAATGTGTCAAGAAAGGGTATAGAAAAATTATGAGAAAGCTCATGAGTAAAAGAGATGGAAGGATGGATATTATTAATAAACTGTAAAATGTCATGAATATTGATGTGTTTCGGAACTGAACAAAAAATATCATCTACATACCTAAGCCATGTAGAGTTAAGAAGAAGGGGATGACTGGTGATAAAATAAAATTCTATTAATTCCAAAAAAGATAAAATAGGGGAAAGAGGAGATCCCATGGCAAGGCCATAAGTTTGTTTGAAAAATAAATTATCGAAAGTAAAGTAACTATGTTGCAAAGAAAGAAGGATGAGTTTTTTAATAAAATCGAAAGGGTAGTTTAAAGTGAAATTAGTTTCTGAGATGAATCTCTCCAATAGGTCAAGAGTAAACTGGACGGGAACAGATGTAAACAAAGATACAACATCGAAACTCAAAAATTGATGGGTAAAAGGGTTTAATGATCGAGTACGATTGATAAAGTCCACGGTATTAGAAAGATGTGAATTCGAAATTTTTCCTATTAAGGGTTTTAGTTGTCTCGAAATCCAAGATGATAATTTGAATGTAACACAATTAGTATTTGAAATGATTGGACGAATGGGTGATTAAGTTTATGAATTTTGGGCAATCCATAAAATTGTGCCAGATTAGTCATATAAGATTTATTATTGGAATGAACGGAAGGATATTGTTTACAAATCAGTTTTAAATTTTTATTAAATTCTATCTGAGAATTTTTTAATGGTTTGTTGTTAATTTTCTTATAAGATAGAATTTAATAAAAATTTAAAACTGATTTGTAAACAATATCCTTCCGTTCATTCCAATAATAAATCTTATATGACTAATCTGGCACAATTTTATGGATTGCCCAAAATTCATAAACTTAATCACCCCATTCGTCCAATCATTTCAAATACTAATTGTGTTACATTCAAATTATCATCTTGGATTTCGAGACAACTAAAACCCTTAATAGGAAAAATTTCGAATTCACATCTTTCTAATACCGTGGACTTTATCAATCGTACTCGATCATTAAACCCTTTTACCCATCAATTTTTGAGTTTCGATGTTGTATCTTTGTTTACATCTGTTCCCGTCCAGTTTACTCTTGACCTATTGGAGAGATTCATCTCAGAAACTAATTTCACTTTAAACTACCCTTTCGATTTTATTAAAAAACTCATCCTTCTTTCTTTGCAACATAGTTACTTTACTTTCGATAATTTATTTTTCAAACAAACTTACGGCCTTGCCATGGGATCTCCTCTTTCCCCTATTTTAAGTAATATCTTTTTTGGAATTAATAGAATTTTATTTTATCACCAGTCATCCCCTTCTTCTTAACTCTACATGGCTTAGGTATGTAGATGATATTTTTTGTTCAGTTCCGAAACACATCAATATTCATGACATTTTACAGTTTATTAATAATATCCATCCTTCCATCTCTTTTACTCATGAGCTTTCTCATAATTTTCTATACCTTATTGACACATTAGTTTTTGAAAAAAAAAAACTCTCCACACCTCCTTTACTCTGTTTACAGTAAAACCAACTTCTTCTTACATACATTGGTTTTCTACACATTCTTTCAACACCAAACTTGCTACTCTTTCCTCTCTTTATTTACGAGCCTTTAATATATGCTCCCCCCCGAATCTTTCCACAGAAACTAAATTCCTTTCCTCCACGTTTTCCAAATTAAATTACCCTCCTAATGTTATTAATTTAGCCTATCACAAAGCGAAGAAAAATTTTTATAATAGTCTCCCTCCTTCCCCTAAAAATAACCTTACTTATCTTCCTATTCCATTTAATTTAAATTTCAATATTAAAAAACATATTCCTAACAATATTTGCTTCACAAAAAACAACACTATTCCTCTAAAAAGAATTTTCAGACCCCCTAGATCAACTAATCTTCAGTCCCAATGTATTTATAAAATTCCATGCCATCAATGCTCTAGTGTCTATATTGGCGAAACTATTGATTTTACCAGGAGAATTGAACAACATACTCAAGATTTATTAAATGATACTAAAAACTCAGCTTTAACATTTCATCGTTCAGTTAACAATCATAAAATCAATATAAATGAGGCTTCCCCATTAAGGTTTTGCAATCATGTTAAAAAAAGAAAAATTATGGAGTCTGTTTTTATTTATAATCTAGATAATTTCAACAAGATAGGAGGTGACTTCAAATTGGACAAAATTCAAAATTCTTTTCTGCTTTCATCACGTTGTCTTGGGAATATCAAGAAGAAGGAGTCATAATTGAACAACCAACTTAGAGATTTCCTACATTATTTGTCTTTTTAAAAAATTATATTTAGTCCTTATAACGTCAAAATTCTGAAAGAAGCCCTTTGTTGTACTGGGCGAAAGCTAATTTGTGTATTTGTAAATAGTTTTAAATTTCAGTTTTTACCAAATGTTTTTGTGTGAAATAAATTATTAAAGTTTTTATATTGCCAAGGGTATAATTTCCATAAAAAATATCAGTTTACGAATAAAGTAAAAAGTTTCCAATCAAATAAATAAATAATATATTTTAGTTAGAAATAAATAACAAAACAATGCACTATATATATATATATATATATATATATATATATATATATATATTATATATATATATATGTTATATATATATATATATATATATATATATATATATATATATATATATTTATATTTATATATATATATATATATATATATATATATATAAGTAGTATATATATATATATATATATATATATATATATATATAGGTTATAAGGTCATTACTATTATTATTATGATATACAATTATTTATATTATTACATATATATTATTATACATATATATATTATTAGTATTATTATTATTATTGGTTATATTTGTTATATATTTATTATTATTACATATATTATATTATTATTATTATATATATTATATATATATTTCATATTATATATTATTATATTATATATATTATATTATTATTATATATTATATATATATATATATTATTTATTATTATTATTATATTATTATATATCTATATTATTACCTATTCATATTATTACATATTATTATTATATATTATATAAAGTTATTATTATTATTATTAGTTACATATATTATTATTATTACATATATATTATTACATATATATATTATTATTATATATATTTATATTTTTATATTATATATATTATTA
>JABUQX010026342.1:60000-82500 GCA_015478945.1 Trachelipus rathkii
TACTATACTATGTAGTATAGGTATATAGTGTATATATATATATTATATATATATGTATACTATATATATATATACCTACTAGACTTATATATATATATAATACCTATATATATATATAACTATAGTATATATTCTACAATATATATATATATTAAATATTATATATATGTATTACTATATATATATATAACCTAATTATATAATATATATATATATATAAATATAGTATATATATATATATATAATATATATAGTATATTATATATATATTATATATTTAAATAATATAGTATAGTATATATATATTATATATATATATATATTATATATAGTATAGTTAAAGTGTATAATATATATATATATAGTATATAATATGTGTTATAATTGTATAATATTTATTGTATATATATATAATATATAATATATTTACTATAGCATAAAATAACTAAATAAATATATATACCTATATCCAGAGGTGGGCATTTTATCATAGTTAAATGTAATGTAAGAATATAACATTAAAGAAATAATATATAATAAGTTATAGTATAATATTATATATATACTATAGTAAATATATATATATATGTTAATTATATAACAAACAAAATATATATTATATAATATATTATATTATATAATATAAATATAAATATAAATATAAACTAGCGTAACCAACCTGCTCACGGGACAAAGGTAGCCCTTTGTTCGAGGACTGGGCAGGAACGGAATAAAAGAATGTGAAAGAGAAAAGCCAATCCCATCCCAAGATACATAATAACGAAAATCTCTGAAGCGTGTACGCAAAACGAGACTATAAAGAAGGCAGCGAGTACTTAAATACAGCGGGAAAAATAGATGAAGCAGAGAGTTTCACAGAACAGAAGTGGCCGGGAAGAAGGAGGCACCACAACGAACAAAGTTAGTCTGCATGCTTAGTTTGTCATTCTTCGAGAAAGCTGTAGAAGAGCACCCCTTGAATGCAACGAGGGCGACGCATATATGGCAGAATGCGAGAGGTCAATTCACGTAACGAACATCTGCCGCTTGTAATACCTATAGTAAAGAAATAGAGCACTGTAGTCGCAGAGACTGAGAGGATCAAGGGAGTTAATAAGCCTCGTTGAGAGTTTATTCCAATCTTATCTAGCCTTAACCTCAACCCTATCCAATAGGAAGGTGTGAAAACGGAGCCCCCCCCCCAACCAAAAATAAGAAAAAAAATGTGCGAAACTTGTCAGTTCTTCAGTCACCTTAAGACCTAAAAATATATAATAGCGTAACTGTTAGGCAAGAGAAAGCATGATTCCCGACGGAAAACCTAAACAAACCCCAATTTGTTCTTTAAACCCACCTTTAGCCAACCGTGGTTCTGTTAGGTTCTTCAAAGATAAAACCTAAATTGTTTATGTTCAGACAAGAATGTTTATGTTGGTCCACAGGTGAGGAAAGGGAGCGAGCGTTCGGAAAAGAAGATAAGAGGTGATTATTCGAAGGGTGGTGTAACACCGAATATCACTATTGCGTTAAAAGAATCGGTTAGAGACATTGCGGTGCATACGACCACAATGATATGCCGATAGTAGAACACAGTCAGCGGAGATGTACATAAATTTGAGAGCTGACTTACTAGGAAAATGATTAGACAGACAGAAAAATAGACCGCAGGAAAGAATAAAAGTTGAGTAGATGGAGTGAGATCAAATATTAAATAAGTATGGAATTGCTGCCAGCCCTTCCGAGAAGGTGGTGAAGAGAAACCTGGAGATTAATGTTGGGAGAAAGATGGCCAAGAAAGATGCGGAGTGGATACAGTGAAACAGAAAAAAATTAGGACCAAGCAGCGAAAACACCTTACCACGGAAAAGATGGAGGGGTGAAGATGAAATCGGGTAGGACTCACCTGAGAAAAATATGAAAAATGCGGTTTCTGGTGATGAGCTTGAGGGAAGAGTATGCTGAGGAGAGGATAAGAATGAAGCAGAAGTGCAGCGCTATCTTCATGCTAACATATAGCACCACCATTCATGACAGAAATTGAGATATATTGACCCTTCTTGGAGCGGTACGACCATGTAATATAAGAATATTAAATAATAAAATGCTACTCACCAACAGATACAGTACTCACTCAATTAATAATCAATTCCTTTATTGCCTGATAGATTAGTATACGCTATAGAGAAGAGAATAAAATATAACGAATAAAGTATATAAGTAATTACCTACATAATATATATAGAAAATTAATATTATTATATAATGAGATATGTATGTATATAGTCTGTTTTATAACATAATAATAGTCAATGGATTAAATGGTATATTTATAAGTACGTGGGATATAATGAATAGGTGAGTATTAAATAGAATATAGAATAAAATGGTAATAATAGGGAAAAAAGTTTCATCCCATATCGTATATATATATATAGGGCAATTATCACCTATCACTATATATACGGATCATATTAAAAGTAGCGAAATAAACCTACCTGAGTATATTATCTAGGAAGTAAATATAAATAAAAAACTGTCCTCACATTATGTATGGTCCTATTATTACATAGCCAAATCAGATTTTTACAATATGAAGCGTTTCATATTTCAAACTTACAAACTTAAATTATTTCATTATAAGTTTAATGAAACTAACAGCAGATATTTCATTAAAACTTTTAATTCTATAAAAAGAAGTAAGAATTCCCCAAGTATTTCTATTTAGTTTTCACATATCAAATGAATTTGCTCAGCTCATTGAATGGCGAATTTGGCTAATCTCAGTAAGACAGTTTGAGAGGCATTGTAGGTTCAGTCACCTAAGATTCTTTACATAATACTGATTTGAAAGTTTTTTAGAGAACGATTTGAGAAATATCGCTTAGAGCAAATGTGAACAAGCTGCTGCCCTTGCAGAGACCAGTTAAGCTACAGAGAAAAATTTATGAAAGAAAAATTTAAATAAAAAATTTATTTTCTCATCGTTATAAAATATTTACTTTATTATAACATCTATTATTATAACATCTTAACAGAAATATATTACTCAAAATATTAAATATATATATAATATATTATAATAATTTACATATTTATCTTATCTTATATTAATACAAATATTATACAGTAAATTATATATTAATATATTATAGAAATATATAAGAATTATAAACATACTCTAATATATATATCAAATATATATATATATATTACCAAAATATTTGAGAGTTGCTAGAAATGCAAATTTTCTAATATTACTTCATATCACTATACTTGATTATTACTAATAAAATTATGGAAATGGGTAAGTGTCCCAGTCTATTTACTTAAGAATAGGGTCTTTAGAAATTATTTCTTTGATGAAGTAGATGGCAATTGTAATGAAGTAGAAAGTAGTTGTAGTAGTAAGTTAAGTGAGGTATATTAAGGGTAAGTCATGGTTAATTTTTATTTAGCAAAATGAATATCACATGAGTACGATAAAATGAGTTGAAAAGAGTCTTTGGTGAATGTTTTAATAGTAAGTAGATAATAGAGTGATATTTGTGGATTTAAGTAATTTATACGGAAATTGATTTTGTACTTCTGAAATATTAATGATTATGTATATATACAATAATATTTATACTTTTAAAATGTTCACAATATACTTATAAAACAAATGAAAGTAAGATTATATATATATATTGAAGATATATATATATATAATACTTGTAGATTTCTAATCTATAATAAGTGATTATCAGGCCTAGTTCATGGTGTTTACGTATATCTTTACCTTACGTGTTTGATTTATTTCATATGTATATTTATCTATATATACATATCCACAAATTATTATATCTTTCACCTATACTTATAACTATATATCTTACACCTACCCATTATAACGAATCAGCATTCTACTGGTATATAGAGTTACTATAAATCATAAGTCCTTATTAATATACATATTATATATAACTTAATAAATCTATTATTATTCGTGTATGTGTATTATTTACTAATATAGGATTATAAAAGGCCTGGAATGAAAGATAATATAGTGGAGGAAATACTTTAGGGTACACTAATTATATGCTCGCGAGTAACTTATTATACTTGTATATGATATTATAAAATTTAATAGTGTAGCATCATAAGTAATATATCTTATACTATTAATTGCTACTTCTGATATTACTAAATGATATATACTAATAATATATATATATATATATACTAAACACGTGTATATATATATACATACGGTATAATATATAGTATATATAATATACTAATATATATATATATATTATATATATATATATATATATATCATATATATACATTTTATATATCTAATATTATCATTGAACAATTTATATATATATTATAATTGCTACATAAACTATATATATATATATATATATTACTCAATACTTCTTATTTCACAGGATAAATTACATATACTACTTATTTGGGACTGTATATCTGAGGTAAGACTAAATATTAATATAAATACTCGGTGACTATATGTTTATATATTAATTCTGACCATAGTAGATATTATGGTTTAAATACCTAACTTCTAACAGTATCTAGCATATATATTTTTTTGAATATAATGGTTATTATTTACCGCGATTATATGACTAAATAATTATATACTCACTATCTGGATGATTCAACTTATGTCGTTTGTTCTGGTTAGTAGGTTTTATCCTGACGAATCACATAGAAAAAATTATTATTTAAATGTTAATTAGATAAATTAATGATATGTACTATTATAATTAGGTAATTATAAGCACAAAATGTCATTATAGTTGCTCAGTAGATGAGAAGATATATTTAATCGAATAAATGATCTTGGTAAGTATTGAAAATAAGTGAGAAAATGGCAATGAATTGAAATTGTACTTACTAATATTTAATTTTAAAGGGACTTTCTGAGATATTTTTATCCATTGGAAATAACCAAGACCCTTTACTAATAATTCTCAAGATAAAATTATTAGTTAAGTTAATATTATGAATAAAATCATAGTGAGATTAAATAATATATAGAAGGATAACTAAATAAATAAATATTTAGGTAAATATTTTTTTTTATGATATATATCGAGATGACATATGTGTGATCTAACTATTTGTAAATGTATATATTGAATATACATTTGCTGATATTTTTTTGAACTAGTCATTGTCATCGTGTAATCCAGTACAAAAATCTTTCCTGCACAGAGTGTAATTTTAATTAAATTACTTGCGATTAATTTGACATATCAATTAATGATATTTTTTCTCGAGAACATATATAAATAATAAATACTCAAGAGAATATAAATATATGAGTGATGCCAATTAAATTAATAATATTAATCATATAGATCATAATAATAAATAAGATATGAGGACTAAATAATAATAC
Organism: Trachelipus rathkii; assembly: GCA_015478945.1. Classification (NCBI taxonomy): domain Eukaryota; kingdom Metazoa; phylum Arthropoda; class Malacostraca; order Isopoda; family Trachelipodidae; genus Trachelipus; species Trachelipus rathkii. The sequence continues at coordinate 65,414 of JABUQX010026342.1, forward strand.
ACTACGATAATAATACTTTTTCACATATATATATTACTCTATTATAAATGTCTTAAAACGAATTTATTTCCTTGAGCTACACTATATATATAATATAATACAATTTAATTCTTTCTAATTATATAGTATACAAATACTCAAAATTTATATACCAAGGAGACATAAATAATTACCTTAGTTTTATCTTAGCTATATTAAATATATAAACTAATATTATAAATATCAATGAGAATATATTATATAATATATACATATATATATAATCATATAATTTATTCTTAATAACATAGTCATTCAGTATCGTATGAGTATATAATATTACTTTGGATTTCCATTCAAGCATTTGCATTACTTAGTAAAAATATAAACACCAACAATTCCAAGTGCACATAAATGTTAACTTTTCGTCCGTTATATGCATGATCATCCATAAACTCATAATCCTTAATCCAAGTACTAGTATAATATCAATATACACATTATTTATAATCAGCACACCGCTGTTTCGTAAAATCTACCTATCTTAAAAAAAACATTACACATTAAATCACCTTTTATTATTCTCATTCTACGTGTGTACAGTTGCATGAGTAATAAATTATGTTGCTCCTTATCATTAAGTAAGATTCTTGCATAGTGTGTACGTAGCACAGAGTCTGTAATAACTAATGGCACAAAAGTGGCTACACTCTCATGTGTTTGTGCTGCCTACTACCATAACTTTCACTCCTCTAGCATGAATACGACTAAATCGCAGCTCTATTTCTCGAGAAAAGGTCGGAATCAGTAATCAAGAAGCTATCCTCTTTTACTCTAACCATTCGGCGAACAAGTTATCGAAAAATCGAGATATTCTATGTTAAATAATATGTAAATCACAATACAGTCAGATGAGATATTATTGTTTTAAGCAGACTTAGTGAGATGAGGATGTATTAGAGTGTATTTATGAGAGAAGTGACTAGAATTCTGTATCCTTGCTCGCTGGACTGAAACCAAAGTAAAGAAAGGCACCGGTGAAGATGTAGTGGTGTGGTGTTGGTGTGGATATGATGTTTGACATTTTTTTTAAAATCAATTTGTTGGAAATTTTTTGGATTTTTTTGTTGAATATTGTTTGAATTTTTTTGGGATTCGGTAACGTACGCGAAAATATAATTGGCAGGTTACAATTATAATTTCGCGTGACGTTACGAAAATTTGAAAAAAAATCAAAAATAAAAAAATCAAAAATCACAAATATGATTTTTTTTTAAAAAAATCAAATAAGGATACCAAAATTGCCATTCCTGTAAAGATCTGAAAAGTTTATAAGAAATTTTAATATTTAACCTAACCTTGTTCAGTTACTCACCATCACATAACTTAACGAGGAAGGTCTCATCACAATTACTAACTATCTAGTTTACTTTCAAACTCCTTTTTACACACCCCCTGCCATTCGTAGTCAAACTCGTTTCAATTGCCACACGAAAATAATACCGATATATAGTAAGGGCAATCTCCACTATCTTTACCATTCTCATCATTCTAATTTCCTGCGTCCCCACCTTTAATTCTTTCATACCATCCCATATACAAAATTGAACAAACCAAGGGAGACATAGAACAATAACTCACTCACTCGCTATTAAAATTTAGAACCAATACTTTTCAACCCATCTATTATTACGACAGCTTTACTATCTCTACATATATTTTTTTATTCATTTCAGAAGCCACAGACCAACACCATACTATAATACATTACATGCACTATTATAATGATTATTATTATATATATATATATATATAATATATATATATATTATATTATATATATATATAATATATACTATATATAATTATTTATAATATTATTAGTATATATGATACTATATTTGATGGGATGTGCCATGAATTAGTGAAAAAGCGAATATACGGAGATATATCGGCTAAAATAATTCGGCGAATAAGCGAATTTGGCGAATTATCAGTTCGCTATTCGGCAGAATGTTATTTAAAAGTTGGTCATCATTTGGGAAAAATAAGAAAACTTACACTGGTAACAAAAAAAGGTGAATTTTTCTTGGATGCACTTTTGTAGCAGATATATTATTGTAATTCCGAGGTTGCTGATTCAATAATATATTCTCGATTTGCTGTATGACATCGTGTTCGTTGCAATGATTGGATCCTATTTTGATATTTCTAGGAATGACAAAATTTATTGCGCACATACGTAGGTGTTATAGAACGTTACTCGATATAATCTCAGTAGCAGGAGTTTACATGGAGTCGATATTCGGTGAAGCCATGTTGGTATTTATTACGATTCTAATGGTATGAGTCAATGAACTTGGATGAATGTTCTATATCCATACTTGAATAAGTGAATGGTCGTCATTGTCACCGGGTGAGCTGAACGAATATTGTATAAGTTGTTAATTTGAATTATGTCTGAGATGTTGCGCTGAGGATTGATGAAAAATGACTTGACATATGGCAACAAGAGTACATTTTAATTCGTAAAGAGAGCGAAGCTGCGGGAGGCTTTCCAGTCAGATTGTAACTGTTGGTATTGCAGTGAATTTCAGGCTACTATCAGATGGACTCAGCATAGATGCAGGTGAGTGGGACTGTTTATTGACGACTTCAAGAGTTTTAAAGTGGTGTTTTTTACACAGCGGCAACAGTATACTTCGTTCCAAAGTAAGGGTACATTCGTGCGGAGTGAAAGAGGAGTATTGCAAATCAGACAGTTTGAGAGGCTATAAATATAGGTATATGGAATGGTAATTGAATGCGTTCCTAACCTCAAATCGGGTAAACATTTGCTCGGTCAAGCAAGAGGTTCAGCACCAAAATCCCTGTTCCTGAGGGTGGGGGGGGGGGGGGGGGGGGGGGGGGGGGGGGGGGGGGGGGGGGGGGGGGGGGGGGGGGGGGGGGGTGCTATTGGAGCGGGCGGAAAGAATGGACCAAAAGAGTAATGGCAATCGGAGGGAAACCTTGGAGGCCAGTGATGGAAAAATGTATCGTGAATTGTCAGAGAGAAACATATCTACCTCACTAACAATAAAACTTGTTTGATGAAACATTTGGTGAATGGGCCTGGACATTTGATGGATGAATGCTTACCGCTAATATATGCTAATGTTTTGGTCTGAGTGACGAGAAGAAAAAAGCTGGAATTAATTTGATGCAAATCGGAACTCCTCATGAATGCTACTTTGCTACAACAATGATGTGTTAAAGGCAATAGGTGGAATGCTTTTGAGACGTATACAGATATTTTCTGGGGAACAGGACAGCCGAGAACCACTAACATTGTACAGAATGGCTAGACAGTTTTATTCTCATGGATTGTAGAATGAGTTTAAAGTTGCACCCCCACTTACTTCTCACTTGAGAAAATTCCGGATATACGTAGGGATGATTATGATGAGCATGGGTGAGCGTTAATCAAGATCTAAAGTTTCATGAAAGACTTACTAGGGCAAGAGGATTAATCATATGATGGAACTTTGTTGGAGTTGATGAGTGATATTCAGACGCTATGCACCGGTAGATCGTCCTACGAAGAGCGAAAGTTTATACATCGTGTATTGTTTAACATTAACTAAACCCATTCATTCTATACATCATTATTTAGCCATATTACTCTTTTCATAGTTGTAGTTATATGTTTAACATATAATCTGATCAAGACATGTATCATATCATTGCGATTTGTTTTCATTCCTTCATATATATATATTATAATAATATATATAATATATATATTATATATAATAATAATATATATATATAATATATATATATTATATATATATTAAACTATATATATATATATAGTAATATATATATATATAATATATAATATATATATTATCATAATGGTGATATTGTCATTTAAAGTAAAATTCATAAAATTTTTAGCAAAGTACTGGTGTTCACAATATTACAAATGCGATGTGATATGCAAAAACGATTACATTTTTGGAATCAGCACATATTCATCGATAATCAATTGCGAAACCCCGTCGAAGAAATTTCATTTACCAGTGTTATATACAAAAGTAATAAAACAAAAGTAATAACTATTTCTTACATCTATAGCAACCCCCATCACATATTAACAAAAATAATTCAAGATTAATATTGAAAAGTTTCATAGTTAAGAGATTATTAAACTAAACTTATTTGATAAGCTCAAGGTTAAAGTGAAAGAACATTAACAGTTTCCATTTCAGGGGATACTATTCTTGTGGTTTATAAATAATTCCTCTGTTCTAAATATTCTTTCACTTGCGATGATGGTGGAGCTGAAAGGTATTTTATTGCTAGATTTTCAAATTGATAAAATATTACCAGTGTTTTTCCAGCAATTGAAGAGGGAATATATTGTCTTCACTGGTCAAAGTAGGCAAACTATATATATTTGTTTATTTCTTGAATGTAATCGTAGTAATAGCTTTTGTACCTTTTAATTACAATAATCAATCATCAAAGAATGGACTCGTTCTTTTTTCACTTCACGTTTTTCGTTGACGATTTTGATGCCCCAATTTCTTTAAAAAATCACTTAAAGAAGTGAAATGGAAACCTTAAATTTCCACTTTCCCATACGTGAATATCGTCAAGCATAAGAGTCAGGAATCTAAATTTTTCTATGCTTCTTTCATGCTCAAGATATTTTTTTACTGATTCAGTTGAAAAAATTAGCTTGATTGCAGATCTAGAAGTAGCTACACAAGAAATTTATACATAGAAATTAGATAGTCTTTTTTCTAATGATTTCTTAAGCTCTTCAACGAGTGTAATTATTCCTCTGAAGCTTTTGCTTTTAATTGCCTTCTTAAAAATAGATTTATTGCTAAATAGAAGGATGCTTTGCGGGCCCTGATGTAATTATACGTGTAGAAAGCATTTGATTTTGGCTGACGAAGTCATATGACCACAAAGTAAATATGAATAATTTTGCCACTATTGAAACATCTATCAACATTTTTTCTGATTGCATAATACAGAAGCTATCAGTATATTGGATAACGAGGACGGAGAATAGCTTTCAGTGATATATATCAAGTAAAAATAAATTATTTAAGAACACAATATATAAAAGAATATAATTGTTACAGAGTGTAGATACAGTGTTTGATTTAAATTCTATAGATTGGATTCTGACATTATAATCAGCATGATAAAACAAAAGTCCCTGCATCTGTAAATTAAAGCTTTTGATCTACGTTGCCTAATAAAGGAAGTGAGAGGGAAATGCTAATTAAAGCTATTCCAGAAATATTTTTAACAAGACTTTTATCTACCAAAGGAACAGTTCAAAAGTTTGTTGACGATTTCTTTAGAACATGATATTTGATAGCAAGCCAATCTCCTTATATCAGCTAAACATGTGTGTCATTATCGTATCATAAATAATTCTATTTTTTGAAATAATTGAAAAATGTCAAGACCTTATAATGGTATCTAGACAATTTGACAAAAGAGAATATTGAATCTGCATTAGAATGAGAGCCGCCACTCCTATATGTCTGATAGATCTTATCTGATTTTTTTCGGAAAATAACAATCTACGAGAACTATGTCAAATTTTTGAATAATATGAAAGAATAATTTCCCTTATTAATTATGATTGAAAAAAAAGGGGATATACATAAAAGTAGATTATGTTATCAGCCTTATAAAAAGGATTAATTATTTGCGAACCCGTAAATTAGTTAAAGGAAATTACAATAAAGAGAAGAATACAAGAATATTAATCTGTGTAATTATTGGAAGCGAAAAGAGAGAACGCGTAAATAACATTGAAACAGGAAATACTTACAAAGGGGAGAATATATCGGACACATCGGATAATAATAATTAGTATATTGTTAATAAATATGTAAGTAATAATGGGGATAACAGTAATTTAGGGATAAAAAGCTTATAGATAAGATATACAATATAATATAAATAATAAAAAGTATATAAAATAATATGGGCAATAATTTCATATAATTCATCAGTGTTGTATGTTTAAAATACATCTTTACGCCCGCATAGTATAAAAAGCTAGCATTAAATAAATAACGTTAATATTATAATTTATCAATCACAGCCAATTAGTATACAAATACTATAGTAAATAAATAAAAGAGATAAGCGAAGAGGTAATATATATATATATATATTATATATATATAGGTATATATATATTATATATATATATTATATATATAATTATTATATTTATATATATATATATATAATACTATATATATATATATATATATATTAGTATATATATATATATATATATTTTACTAAAAGATGAATAAAATGATAGATTCTGAGGATCAAAAATTATTGTCACTTCGAAAATGGGGAGGATTAGATAAAATATGAGCAAGCGTTCCGGAAAGGAATGTGAAGTATGTCAGGGAGAATAGTTATGGCTGAGATTGCGTGCAAAACCCCAAATATATGGGCGATAGTAGGAGGACATACGAAGAACAAAACGGACAGGAATGGGAGGTTTGATCTAAAACTGTGAAGCCAATGCGTGAGATTGGATGTATCCAATTCGTGTAAGACGGGCGAAGAATTTACTCCTGGCGGTGACCCCCCGTTTACAAAAGGATGCCGAGTCCTAAAAGAGGTTTAACATTCTGCACCTGGCGATGGAGATCCTCCGCCAACACGCCCCAAGCAGGAGGAAACCCTGAGAAAATTCAACCTATAAATAGTGGAGGGAAGTGTCCAGAAGTAAATATTCAATGGAAGTATCGTCTGCTAGTTATGCGGTGGTAGAACGTTTGTTCTGATGCAGCCTTGTTCTACACGGCAACAAAACCATGATGGAAGGACCCAATCAGAACGAATGCCTTTCCATTCAATTTTGAACGAGTTGATGAGTTCTTTTGGACAAATGAAACCCAAAGATTGTCTTGTTGAATGGTCGAGCAGAACTAGAGAGCGATCTAGGATCGAGAGGATGGTAGGTTACTAATTCTGCCCAAGCAAACACCAGAACGCCTCTGAGAAATATGGACGTATAGGTGAAGGGTGATGGGAAATGGTGAGAGGTTATATTATGCTAACAAGACACCATAATAACAACTCAAGGTTATATTAACAATAAAAGCTATTAAACAAAAGTAATGCAATGTTACAGAAACTATATAGTGCTACTACGTATATAATAATCTTTAAATTTCTCAATTGATTTTCTCACTAATTGCACGCAGCACTTTGACATGACAAGTCCGGCGAAGAATTCTATTCTAGATTAAAATTCCTTTGTTAGATTTTCTTTTTCTCTATTTTAATAAAAATGATAAACATTTCTCAGAGTCAGAAATGATCTATAAAAAGAATTGAAATAATAATATAATTAATAATAATAATAATAATAATGAATAATAATAATAATAATAATAATAATAATAATAATAATATATTGATTTCATCAATCTTCTTTCTTAATCTTCCCCACAGATTGAGGTTAGCGCGTGCAATGAATTGAAAAAAGTATTAAGTAGACAAACCATGACAAGAGTCGAAAAACAAAGCCCAAAATCCCCCTCGAGATACCTTTAAATGTAGCTTGTTGAGGCAAAATCACCCTAAGAGTTCATAAGTGAAAACCCATGTGGAGAATCTCCGTAACGACGGATGTTATTCCCTGGGCCAGCCAAACCTGCTGCCCTCACAAAATCCACTTTCACTCCTATTATCAATCTTCTTCTTGAACCAAGTTCCAATTCCTTTCTTCAGACACATCTTTTGCTTTCTCAAGCCTAGTTTTTCATTGTCATTCCATTGGTCGATCCAACATACCCAACTCTATACAAACCCGCTTAACAAACCGATATATCAAACTAATCTTATACACATCTCATTCCACGCTTTCTTTCACACCACAGATCTCTAAAAATTATTATGCATCAATCATTATTGTTCTCAGACATAAATGTATTAAATTATCTATTGAACAACCGTGCCCTTAAATCTATATTTTTATACAACAAACAGTATTGCTGCTTTAACTTAGCACGGTTAAGCATACAATTTATTTCACCTGCCACTACAACATTTTTCCTATTAACTTGCATCATTCGTTCCCTAATTTCTCCATAGCCTAAATATTTAAACTCGGATTACTCATTCCAATTGCTCATGCATCCCAATGATTTTCACCATGGGACTTCCCATCAGCAGCCATATCATCATTACTTAATTTATCACATTTACTTCAAAACTCTTTTACCCGCCGCTGCCAAAACCTTTTAAACAATCTCAGTCCAAATTTTCCTTCAATTTGCACATAAAACTAATTCAATCAGCGGCAATAGTAAGCCATGGCAACTACATTCTTCCATTCTCTCCATCAGTCTAAAAAACCTCCCCCCACACCCTACCTTTATTTCTTATCACTCACAACACCCACACCCCTATTACAAAATTAAGTAGCAGAAGAGAGACAACACATCTGCCATTCCACTTTATTATAAGTCATTCATTCTCACTTCATTTATTACTTACACTTGTTTACTTACAGACATACTTGTTTCCTACATCAACACAATATTCAATTAACACTTCTTATTATTAATTATTATTATTATTATTATTATGATTTTATTATTTTAGTATATTAGGTATAGTTAGTGTAGTAGCTACTAAATAACTTTGTTAAACTTAGTAAAATTTCATATTAATATAGATTATAATACCAAAATTTTCTTTCATTTTCCTTTATTCTAAAAACCTTATATTACCAACTCCCAGAGTTGAGAATCGAATTATATTTTTATTTCCCCCCCGACTTCCCCATCCTGAAAATATTCCAAGATCTATTTCATTTTATTCAATGAAAATTGTAATTAAAGATGTGATAGATATATTGTTTTAAAACAAAGTATAAGATAACGCCAATGAGCTTTTTAATTCCCCTTTTCGGGCTGACTTTATCACTATCCAGGGAATTGGCTGCAATATGTTCGTATTCTTGAACTGTTCGTATTAGGGTCGATAAGACTCGTCTTTTATTTCGATCTCATCTTTGAAATCTTTACTTCGGTTTAAGGTTTATTTCCTGTTTAAGGCAATGAAAAAGAAGTTTTAAAATAAAAAAATAAATTACAAATATAAATATAATAATAAATAATAATAATAATAATAATAATAATAATAATAATAATAATAATAATAATAATAATAATAATAATAATAATAATAATAATAATAATAATAAAAAATAATCTGAGTATCTTCACTTGAAATTTGTTTCAAAGTTATTGACACATTGTTTTCTAATATTCTGTCTGAACCGTAAAGATATTATCATTAATTTTAAATAATAGTATTTTATTTATCCATAATAATAATTGAAAGATTTTTTTTTTCAATAAAAAGTTTAAACTTATAATAGGATAGATCCTGTTTTATAAAACAATTAAAATGTTACAATAGATAATTTCCCTTAAGATCAGATTTCTAAAGGTTGAAGATATAGTATTATTGAAAAGGGCCCTACCTGTTAGTTGTAGTAATTTATATATATAGGTATATATATATATATATATATATATAATATATAATATAATATATATATATAATATATATATATTATAATAACGTATATATATAATATATATAATATATATAGTATATATATCGTATATATATTATAGCATTATATATTATATATATATATATATAATATAATAAAATATTATTATATATTATATATATATATATATTATATATATATATATATATATATTTATAATTAGGTAAAGATATATAATAATATATATAGTATATATATATATATGAATATATATAGTATTAATATATATATATATCTATATATAATATATATATATATAAATATATAATATATTAATATATTATATTAATTATATTATATATATAATATATATAATATTGTATTCCACTGAAATTTTGAATTTGAAATTCCTGATTTTTCCCCTACTAGCGTGTTTTAGTTTTTGAGTATAAATAGTCTTTAATCATTTTGCCAGCCTAATTTATGCAGATTTCTATACATTAAATTATTGAAAATTTACTTTAGAAATTGTTCATCATCAAGGATGAATCTAAAAATAGTTATTTATTTTTTTTTGCAATTGTTCGATCAACATCAAATATCCAACGCACTTCCTTATTTATTTTTCCCAAAAGTAAAGTTTTATTTATACAAAAAAAGAAAATAAATTAAAAGCTTACGTTAATAGCCTAGGTGAATAACGTCCACTGTGATCACAAAAGTTTTAAATGGGAGATTTAGGATTAACTTTTTCTTCTCAAGGATATGAATTTTTTATTTATTATAGTCCTTCTTCTGTAAGCTTTCAGTTTAACATCTTTCTCTGCTCTTCAAAGTTTTTTGTTATTATGGATATTTTCTTTTTTAAACATTTTTATTCTTTTTATTTGTTTTGAGCTTTTGACTAATTTAAAATGATTATGGCATTTCTCTTGTCTCCAAGATTCCTTCCAACAAGCGAAATCTACTAGAGCAAGTCAGTCTTTGGGGGAAAACAAGTTAAAAGTCCTTGGAGGGAGGGGGGGGGGAAACTTCACCCCTTTTCTTAATGGAACCAACTTTTTAATATTTCCCTTCGGTAATCTAAAATAGTCTAATTTAATTAACACAAATTACATTTGACAAGAATTTATAATACTAAAAATTATAGAGCTACGCTTCTTATGCAAATACTGGCAAAATGGATGTTAGAACGAAGGGGAAATGCTAAAATTATACATGCTAATTATTATTCTTTAATAAGGAGGAATTATTAATTGGTTATTGGGGAAAATGGCTCTACAATAAATCAATCTTTGTTTCCCTTGTTCTGGCTGTTGAAAAATATACTAGGAGATGATGAGAGCCCTTGGACAGGCTTGTACTTCAGAGACATCTTTCTAATATTTTTTCTGTCATTTTGATTAGCAAAGTCTGGCATTCAAGTTTGAATTTTAGGATATTATTTTCATTCGAAGTGACTTCTTTGAGATTTTTTGTTCTGAAATCTCAAGATTAATATTTTTCAGCAGCCATAATTGTTTTTGTCATGAAATCTCATGCCCAAAAAGATTAATTGTTGTAGCAGGCATTTTACTGGACTCAAGAAATGGTGGGGAAAATATTTAGTAAAGAATTGTTGAAAGATTGTTGGGAGTTACTGAGTTTTTTTTTGTACACTGGTTGTTACGTAGATTTTTTTTGTTCGTTTTAAGTCATTTTATAATATAATAATAAATAACTTCAACTGACAAAAATCCAAAATCACTTGGTCAAACTCAAAAAAAAAAAACATTAAAAATATAATCCTAAAAAGAAAAAGATATAAACAAATTAAGTCATAAGTCATACAGTCTAAAAACACATCCATATACCAATCACCTTCAATCGGAAGGATGAACTTGGAACAACCTCTATGGACTAGAATAGGAAGAATAGAGGTAATAGTGAAACTAAAAATAAAAGAATAGGGTAGAAGTTAGATTTATGGAGTCGTTTCCTTGGCATATCTTTATTTCACATTGATAAATGCATTCTCATTCACAATTATACAAGTAAGGAAAAAAAAATATATCAAAAAATATTAACTTGTCCATGGATCATTTCATATGTTTTGAAATTTTAAAATTTCTAATTTTTTTGGAATTCTCCCTGATTTCAGCATATTTATGGGAAATCTTAAAATGTTTCCCTGATTTCTGGAAGTCAAGGGAAGGTCAGGAAAATCAGGGGAAAAAAATCAGTCAGGGAAGTAGAGGAAACTTTAAGTATTGCTGACAAGTCAGGGAATTTTAACTTTCAGAACATATGAAGAAATGTCTTATGGACAAGTTAAATATTTTATAATAATATTTTCCTTACTGAAATATCATTGTGAAGTGAGAGATGTATTTGATAAGTAAATGAAAAGGATGGGCGAGGAATGACATTCAATAAACTACTTCTATCCTGTTTCTTCTATTTTTAGTTCACTAATTACTACTTATTCTTCCTATTGCTGTCCATAAGGTTGTTTCAAGTTCATCTTCCGATTGAGGTGATTGGTTAATATGGATTTTTTTAGCTGTATGACTATAACTTATTGTTTATATCTTTTTCCTTTTTAGGGATTATACTTTTTGATTTTTTTTTTTTTTTGAGTTTTGACGAAGTGATTTTTGATTTTTGTGCAGTGAAGGTATTTATTATTTATTCATAATACTTCAAAAAAGAATAACTTTACGACAGTGTGTTGATTCAAACGAACCACAGTTCTTTATATGGTGGCTCGGTTAAAGGACTGATAGTTCCACAGGCATACTGTAAAGTATGTAAAAAGAACTTTGATCGTATCTAACATGATGCCAAGGCCGTAGTTTCCCATTAAGGGAAAAATCATTTGAGATTTAATCAACTCAGCTTTGACAAACTGTCATTGCAAAACTTTTTTGGTTACTGTGTCCTAGATAAGTACAAATATTATTGAAAGTGGTGTGCACTGAAATTTATGCATTCCCATCAACTTCTAACATCAATACAACCGATTGTGAAAATGACTGGAGTGTTATATAAAACCAACCAAAACAAAATGTTTTACTATTTGGAAAAATAAAAAAAAGGAGATGCATTGGATGGCTATAGGGAAAGGTATATGGCCAATTTACTAAAAAAAAATATTTTTTTAAAAATCATATTTATGTATTATTAATTTTAAAGTAAATTTTAAATATGTTAATGTATGAAAATTAAAAATAACATAGCAATAATGATTATATATATAATTTTTAACCAAAAATATTCCCATGAGAAATATCATTGAATTTAAGTGTGACCCTGATTAATCGTGAATAAATTTCTTTATTTTATCAAATTTGTGTGCAGAAAGAATCAGGCTAAATAACATTATCCCTTCCATTGGCGAATTTTTAATTTTGCCAAAGACAATTCAATTCATTCCAAAGAAAAGTGAAATATTATATCATACATAGCGGGTAAGTTTTGAGTTTTTAAATTAGTGTCTTTCTTTATATTTTTATATTTTTTTTAAAAGTTTTCTTTAAAGAAGACATACTACTAACTTGAGCAGATCATCAAACCAAGTATATTACTGACTATTGAGATTCCTGTCACTTTTATCCATTCTAATTTAAACAATAATAATTTTTTAAGAAAATTTCGCTGTCCCATAACTTGTATATGATGTATTTTGGTTTGTTATTCAAAAAAATTTTTTTATAATCCATTTGTTGCTCGTGACTAAAATCTTGGTTTTATACTTTGACCTCGGTACTTATAAGATTTCTCATGTATTTGGATTTTTATTTAAAATATCAATAAATTGTAATTTTTTTTGTAATTTCATTTTACATATTTGTCACTAAGAATTAAACATTTTTTTGAGTAACTTTTTGATGTGATATTTATAATACATGCCAGACTGTTTCCAATATGATTGTGAAAAAGCAGGGTTAGCGCATTGATTGGAACAACTGGTTGATCGAACTGGGTTTTTCCATAAAACTCCACTTGAAAAAAAAACATAAAAACCCACCACTGGGTTTTATCTGGATTTTATAAAAATAAGAGTAAAAATGAACGGATGACAATCAAACTGAGCTTGAAGGTAATTAATTGAAGATGTAATATATTATTTTAATTTCCTTTAGTGTGTGAATTTCAACTTTCTTAATCAGTTTATAACTATTATGCTCTTTGTTATTGTTATTATTATATATTATTTATCAGCCGTACATTTGACTGCACTCCCAGAAGAAAGGGGAGTAGCAAAAGAAGCTAAGTGAAGCTCGTTCTAGACAATTTCACAACTCAACCCACTATAGCTTAGGACAGGTGTTGCTTTCAAAACCCACATAGTGAATGACCTTTTGCTAAATTGTGAACACATTGACAAGTTGACAACATAAAACAAACTAAAAATGAAATGCATTTAAATTTTAATGTCACTAGGTGGAAAAAATTTGGTCAACCAAAAAGAACCTTTAATAATAATTATATCAAATCAAAGTTTTCAATCCAATATTAAACTTATATATAATAATATATTATATATATATAATATATATATATATATATTATATATATTTATAATATTATATATATATATATACTTATATATATATATATATATATATATATATATATAATATAATATATAGTTAGTGGATGGACGATTATAATTTTTGCTGATGAGATAGATTAGATTATAAATCAGATTTTGCTGTGACGATGCCGGATAGACGATTAATTGACAAAAGTATATTTTTAAAAATTCTTATCTCAAATTTCTCATGTATTATACCCGTATAATATATATATAATTACTATATATAATATATATTATATATATATAATAATAATATATATATATATATATTATATATATATAGTATATATATATATATATTTATATATATATAATATATACATATATATTAATAACCTGCAGATGATTTGGTTCTGTGCGGCGAATCTGAAGAGAGTTTTGAAGAGGATTGGTAGAAGATTTGGCAAGGGTATGTAAAAGGAGGGGGTTGAAAATAAAACGTAGGATAAGAGTAAGGTTATAGATTTAGTGAAAGTGAAGGAAGTCTCAGTGGAAGTTATGATTTAATGGTGAGCAGTTGGAACAAGTGTCTGATTTAAAATATTTAGGGTATGTGTTGGATGAGAAAAGGGAACGGATGATGAGAGTGTAAGTAGAAAGTTGTGAATGGCAGGAAGGTTGCTGGTGCACTTTAAATCATGTGGTGAATGTAAAGACAATTGAGTGCTATGGTGATTACATAGGTAAGTTGTTACTGTGTTATTGTTAAGTGTGAACTATGGTTGGAATAAAGAAGTATAGATATAAGTTCAATAGTGTTCAAGAATGGACGATCTAGGGGGCATGCTGGTGTGTAAGAAATGATAAGAGAAATTGAAGTATTAGAGAGTTGTGTAGTGTTAAGAAAGGGGTTTGTGAATGAGAGAGATAAATGAAAGTATGTTGAGATGGTTTTGGTCATGTGGAAAGGTTGAATGAATATCGGTTGGTTAAGCGGATGTATAGTGGTGAGTGTTCTGGGAATGAACCTGCTGGAGACCGAAGAAAGAGTGGATTGAGTCGGTGAAGACGAATGTGCCTTGAAGGAGAGAAATATTGAGATTTGGCGAGGCGAGAAGTGAAAGGTGCATGATAGGAGAATGAATTGGCGGGGTTTTGGTATGTGGTGATGTTGTGCATAATCCTGGGCAAGGGAATGACACCCTTACATTGACGATACCATTTGAGGTCCGTCGGCGGTCCCCATGAAGCTCTAGGGTGGATTTTACTGCGACGAGTTCTCACAATTAATGGTACAGAGGGGGCGGTAAGGTTGGCTTTCTTTTCGACATTTGTCATATTTTCCTACTGCTTTTCTTTTCGATGCTTGTAGCGCTCCTTCCCAATCTTTGGGAAAAAAGGTAGATAAAGAAAGAAAGAAAGAAAAAGAAAAAAATATAATATGTATATATTATTATCTTATATTTTTATATCTTAATATATATATATTATATATATATATATAATTATATATATATATATATATATAATATATAATATACATATATACAAGATGTAGACAGGGGGGTCAGGTGGTTCAACCCCCGAATTATTTAAGCGAAAATTTTTTTTTACTTAAGTCATTAATAATAATACTCAAGTTTAATAATAAATAATAATAATAATAATAAAATAATAATAATAATACATAATAATAATAATAAAATATACTAATAAATAATAATAATGATAATATAAAATAATAATAATAATAATAATAAATAATAATAATTAATTAATAAAATCAAAGTATTTATTAATGGAATGAGGATACTATGTTTGAGTCTACTATTTTTAAGGTCAAGTGGTGTTTCCTCATATATAATATATATATATAAATATATATATATATATATATATATATATATTATATATATATATAAAATAATATATATATATATATATAATATAAAATTATTTAGACAGGGATTAAATGTAAGGTTCAAAGTTTGAGATGAATACAATTGGCTACTCAGTGAAGGATACATGATGGATGTTAAAGGATTTAAAAGATAGGAGGGAGCTGTAATCGTGATGGGATGAGCAGGTCATTCTTCTTCAAACTAATCTTTTCGTCCTGCATAATCCTGGTTTCGATCGTTATTGTTGCGTCTGGCCATTCATGATTAAGATGCTAGAGACCAGTGCATATCGGTATGTGAAAAATTCTCGTTCTCATATCTCTATGTAATATTTTCATTCAGCTAGAGATCGTTGCAGGGATACTCTTCGACCGAGCAAAGCGGACTTTCAATCAAACAAAAAAGTGCGCTAAACCTTCCTGGTTTCTGCTGACGATCTTTGGCTTGCCAATAAATCTCTTAGCAATTTCTGATATTCTGCCTTCTCCTCTTATCGAGTCTGGGATGATTCTGTTCTAATTCCTTAACTGAAAAGCCATCTCTACGTCTTTCTAGTTTTCCTCTAATCAACCTGACAATTCTGGCATTCTTTCTATAATTATCTCCTTAGGTGTCCTAGTGCCCTTTGTGGATTACATGTTGATGCGTGCAATGGGCTAAATCGTAATGAAATCGTTAGGAAGGGCGGTGGCCCGGATGGATCTCCAGCATTGGGAGTGGCTTCCGTCAATCCTGGCCTCGTTTAAACTATACCTTTATCTTATGTTCATGTAGTACTATACTAGGAGATCGAACATTCAATATTGATACGACAGCGTATTCTAACTATCGCCTATAAGCTCCATTGTATTCTATCTAAGATCTTTTGAAAACCCTTCTCATCTCACTTCTTAGTACATACGAAAATCATTTGATTAGCCAGTACGGCTTCGGCGCTCGAGGTCTACTGGCGATATACTTTCCTATCTACTGATATGGTTTTTTCGCTCTTAAGAACTACCGTGAGACTTGCGTGGTGGCGCTTGACATACCCAAACGATATTGACCGAAATACTGGCATGTTGGCACTGACTCTCATAGCTCCCTCTTGTTACGGTTTCCTCCTTCT
>JABUQX010026342.1:87500-103245 GCA_015478945.1 Trachelipus rathkii
TTTTGATTCCAATATATATAATAAATAATTCTGCTTTCTATTCCCATTATATAACTTTCCTCTCAATATAAACATTGCAAATTTTCTTTCTTTAGTAAATGGAACTAACACTCATCTTTCAGAGTTGTTAAAAGATTATATAGATTATATGAAATTTTTTTTGAAATAAAGTTGACTGGAAATATTCCAATTCAAATAATTAATTTTCCAGTTTGTATATTATTAGATGATTTTGCGTCATGAGTCATGAGACCGTCAATTGATCTTAACTTTGGCAAATTTCCTGATTATTTAAGTCACTCATTGGTGCTTGTTTTTTATAATGTTATCCTGCATAAGTTAGTTTTCCATTATTAGAAGAAGAGAAGTTATTCTGTATATCTTCAAAAGTTTTTGAGCATGGTCAAAATATTTTTCTTATCTTACTCATTCAGAAAGGCTAAAGTTCATTTTCTCTTATATAATTGGAGAACATTCCTAGAAAAGAAAATGAACATATAAGGTAGAATATGATTTAGCTGCCTATTTGCACTCACAATTTTCTGTTAAGTGTGGTTGAGCACAGAATCCACATTTTACACTTCCTTTACAGAATTTTCCTCTATGACCAAATCTTTGACATAAAAAACATGGCAATGGATTTGGATAATATTGTCCCATGCTATGAGACAGGTATCCACAAAATATTTGTTATGGGATATCCAATAATTCAAAGGTTAATATTATTATATGAGCTAAACTTTTCTCTTTGCCCTTTACTATTCGTCTAGTTAAACTCTCAAGTTTGGGGGCATAAATTGTTCCCCCCGAGTTGTGTATAAACTGATATGGCTCAAGATCACCCCTATTGGAAATTGAAATTATATTATTAAAAGATGTTTGCACGATGATATAGCTTTTAGATTCACTTATATGTGAAAGTTTCTCAACTCACAGACAGGATATCAGGAAATACAAAATCTTATGCAGATTTGATAGGACCCAATCTGTGATTAATTTTATTCCTTGTCTCTTAATCTCCAAAAGGTGGAATCTATTCATCAAATGATTATACAATATCAATAATTGGTTGAAAATACATAGACAAAAATTAATATAAACTTCTGGTATTCTATGTGAGAGATAATGTATCGATTTTATGTGTTCATATATGGTTTCAACTCCGACCAATATATTCTATTACATATATAGTACATATTTCTGTGTTCCTTAACTGGGGAACAACAGCACCGTTCTTACTTTGTAATCACAAACGGGAAAATTAAGTATGCGTTTGAACAAGACCAAATACAAAAATTTGCAGAACTTGATTGATTTTCTGAGATGTAGGTTTTATTGATAATATTTAACGAGCTAACTTGGATATCATGATGATTGAAATGTAAAGTAAAAGTAAGGATGGGCTCAGAGAGTACATCACTTAGTTTACAATAGATTATGATTGGTCGTTAATGAGGATAAGCGTTAAAGAAAACGTATCAAGCCAAGATTTTCTATCTTTTTCACAATTTATAGATGTAATAATAAATCCATATAAAAGATAACAAAAATGAAGATTGCAAATAAGTCACAAATGAATTAATAAATAAATTGTAAACAAAAATATAATGAAATGTAAACTCAATTATAATTGTAGAAATCATTTCTAAATAAGTCAAAAATAATAAGTAAACGATTCTAAATAATAGATATTCGAGGATATTCATTGTTAATCGAATTCATTAAAATATACAATTAACCTAATAATATATATGTAAATAAGTAAATAGTTAAATAAAAAATAAATGAGAAAAAATAAAATAAAAACCTATAAATTATAAAAATAATAGTATGATAAAAGATATATCGAATATTATTAAAAGATAAATAAAATGAAATTAAATCATTAATATAAGTAATTAAAAATATACCAACAATAAGTAAATAATAAAAATAAAATAAGTTCATGACTCTATTAGAAAAATGAAGGATGAAAGTAGTAGAAAACATATAATGTATAGCGTTATTAATAAATACGGTCGGGTGAGCTTAACAGTGACATAGCAAGCGTGATGATAGAGATCAAAAAATAAATATATATTCTGGAGAGAGAAACAAAATTAAAAAATAATAAAAAATAAATATATAAAAAAATTAACAATAAGTAAATAAAAAAATGCTTGAAGCTCAATAATCAACATGTGTCAATACTAGTAAATTTTATTACAAAATTTAAAATAATTTTGGATGTCCTATTGTATAAAAATGTCAACTTGTACCAAAAAAGTGACAATTGCAAACATTCAACATGACCCTCAGCAATCAAAATGTTGCATCGTCTAAGTGGGACGCATCGAAAAAAAAATGTTAGAAGCTCAAAAATCAACATGTGTCAATAGTAAATTTTATTAAAAATTTTTAAATAATTTTGGATGTAATATTGTATAAAATTGTCGACTTGTACTTCAAAAGCGACAATTGCAAACATTCTACATGACACTCAGCAACCAATATGTGGCATCCTCTACGTGGGAGGCATCGAAAAAAAATGTTAGAAGCTCAAAAATCAACATGTGTCAATAATAAATTTTATTAAAAAATTAAAAAATAATTTTGGTTGTCCTATTGTATAAAAATGTCGACTTGTACCAAAAAAGTGACAATTGCAAACATTCAGCATGACCATCAGCAACCAATTTGTGGCATCGTCCAAAGTTTACCTTTGCATCGTCTTAGTGGGACGCATCGAAAAAAAATGTTCCAAGTTCAAAAATCAACGTTGGTCAATAGTAAATTTTATTAAAAAAATTTAAAAATAATTTTGGATGTCCGATTGTATAAAAATGTCGACTTGTACCATAAAATCGATAATTGCAAACATTCAACATGACTCTTAGCAACCAAAATTTGGCATCATCTCGGTGGGACGCATCGAAAAAAAATGTTTTAATGGGAGAACTCAAGATGTTGTCAATAGTAAATTTATTACAAAATTTAAATAATTTTGCAAGTTACTATTGGTATAAAAAAATGTTCGACTTTCGACTTGTATCAGAAAATTGACAATTGCGAACATTCAACATGGAAGGGTAGTGTAGGATAAATTGTTTTGGCATCGTCTAAGTGGGACGCAACGAAAAAAAATTTTTAGAAGCTCAAAAATCAACATGTGTCATTAGTAAATTTTATTACAAATTTTAAAAATAATTTTGAATGTGTTATTGTATAAAAATGTCGACTTGTACTAATCTAGAAAAGGCAACAAATTGCAAACATTCAACATGACCCTCAGCAACCAAAAATGTTGGCATCGTCTAAGGGACGGCATCGGAAAAAAAAAAATGTTAGGAAGCTCAAAAATCAACATGTGCCAATTGTAAATTTTATTAAAAATTTTAAAAAATAATTTTGGATGTAATCACATCTAATAGACTGTGGTTAAGTTCAGTTGCGTGCCCATTTGCAATTTAATTAAATGTAATAACCTGAAATAAATTGCGATAGCTTGGTGTTTAGGTGTGAAGCTTCTAAAAACACTTTATTTCCATTTCTTTTTTCTTTTTTCTTTTTATTACACTTTCTAATGTTTTTCCAAAATAAAAAGATATGTAATAAACTTTTACATAGACTGACAGATTCAATTTCTTTCCGTTGGTTGCGAATGCTACACAATTTGTCCTCGACTGTCCATTTATGCCAAAGGAAAATTTAGTTTTTATGGTAAACTTTTATATATATTATCAGTAGGGCGCAACTTTTATACTGAATTAAGATATATAGACTAGTATATATAGTTCCTAATATAAGTGTCCTTGACTAGTTTTATAGGGGTTGCCCTATAATTTACTGAACAAAGTTATAGGTAGTATACCTACTGTTCCCAGATATACTTACTATATAGTATATATCCCAAAGTTAGTAAGTATATATAGTCGGCGGCGCCAGCTCCCCAAAAACCTAGCGGGACGGAAGACACAGCCTAAATTTTATAAAGGCTTGATAGGTATATAAATAGTATGGAGTTATATATAGTATTAATATTATATAGTAATGATAATATAATATATATATAGATTATAATTATATATAATAATTATATATACTATATAATTATGATGATAGAAATAATATATATATATATATAATGAGATAGATTAAATATAATATTATAAGATATATATATAATATATATATAGTATGAAGTATATATAAGAAAGAAGAACATAAAAACAATATAAAACATTTATGGATAATTATAATAAATTAATATTAGAAAAAATTATTTTATTAAAACCAAATCAGGACATTAGAATATCAAATACAATATCCTATGATGGAAAATTCAACAATATAGAGCAGTTGCCAAATTGATATTATTAAGACAAGTAATATTCTTTGGGTTCAAGGCAAATTATCAACTACTGTTTGAATAAAATTAATCATAATTGCAAACACAAATTTTCGTCTGTACACTCATCAAGCAATCCGTTAGACCTGTCGTCTCCTATAGTTACTTCTGCCAGATCAAGTCTTGATCCTTAGCAGAGTACTGAAAGAGTGTTCTATTGTACTGATGGTGCATGGCTGGGCGAGAGTATCATCCAAAGCCTTTTCGTCGACGGAAGAAAGGTTCAGTCTCTTTAAGACTTGGGCAACACAAGATCTTTAGTCTCCCTACCTCGGTTCTTATGTCCGTAATCCAAAGTTTTACTAAGAGTTACTAAGAGCTCTTCTTTTATGCCTTCTAAGAATTTAAAAAACTATAAAAATGAAACTGTCGTTTTCTTTAAACCTCATCTTATATGAGTAGCATGTGAAAGGATGTAGATATGTTCAATGCATAAGGCAGGTGTATTTATCAGTAGAAACCCGTAATTCAAAAGAAGAGGTTATAGAATCAAAGTCTATTAAATCATTCTCAGAACTCCGTGGGATTAGTTGCTGGATGGTTGCTGCGGACATGCTAACCTAACAAAACGTGGTATATTCAGAGCAAGTCTCCAGTTCTCGGCGATTTGACTGAGCTTCTTTTATACTCATCAGATGATTTTTTCCTCACCTCTTTCGAGGCATGCGCTAAACCAGTAATTCCATCAATATGTTGGAATGTGCGCAAGGTTTAATTTTACGATATCAAGTCTTTAGATTGGCAGAGCAGTTTTACAAACTGGCATCTAACGATACGCAGAGAGTATTTCGCGAATCCAGATATCATGAGCCATGATGAATGGACGACTTACATGCCGCTGAATGGCAACTGAAAAGCGCTTTTTTTCATGTGGCGGTATTTCCTTCAATGGAAAGTATTCTAATGCTTGCATCATTCTACAATAAGTAACTCCTTAAACACTCTGATGCATTGGTGTGTTCAACCATCTGGTCTGGCATAGCTTGGATGTTTGCATTAATTTTCTTCTCAAACCGATCGCGAAAACGTAATAATGTCCTTAGTATAGTTACACCACAGTATTGCGAGTATCGGTATTGTGGTTTCCAAATCAATTTTACTGCCTAATTTTGTTGGATGTGAAGAGGCAATAAAAGAACAATGCATTCTGTATATCTTTCCGGTCAATGATTGC
Source organism: Trachelipus rathkii (assembly GCA_015478945.1). Classification (NCBI taxonomy): domain Eukaryota; kingdom Metazoa; phylum Arthropoda; class Malacostraca; order Isopoda; family Trachelipodidae; genus Trachelipus; species Trachelipus rathkii. The sequence continues at coordinate 93,062 of JABUQX010026342.1, forward strand.
TTGACACTCCTCTTTGCCAGACATGCGTAGAACAGCCATAGAAACCCAGCCCACGCATTATCATACGGGGATCCAGTTCTTCGGTCCTGACAAAATCGTCAATGGCTGTTGCGCAAAGGTTTTTGCGTCAAGCGCTTTCAGTTTACAAACTAAAAAGCCAATAAATTCCTCTGTTGAACTATCATCGGACTCATTCGTGATCGAGAATAGCATCGCAACACCGTATGCGAACATTGCTCCTTATCAGAGAATATCAGCAGATTCATCGCTAATAAGACCTATACGTGCTCGCTTTCCTTTTTACCATAGTAACGATAGCTTCCTTTCTAGTAAGTACCAGCATGGAGAATGAGTCGTCATTCTGAATCTGAACTGCATTGTATGTGCCAGTTTTTCTTCCCCTTTTCAAAATGTTTTTCAATGACTGATCTCCACGGCATCTATTCGTAAGCGGAACAAATCTTGCAACCACTCGCCGCTCATCATGGATGCTTACCCGAAGCGGTAAATCGCGCCTACTAAAAAATGTCACACATGGAATTATTGAGGATAATATTTTGAATTTTCAATTTTCATGATTTTCTGAGAATGAACTGCGTTAAATTGAGCATGAGTCTACCAGGCACGTTCCAGTAGAAACAATCTTGCCCAGCTTCACGACAGCAGTTTATACCACTACTGTGTTATGTACTGATCCCGCTACACAACCTGCAAATGAAACATCTTATATATTTAGTGAAAGGTCTTATTGTTAAGAGCCTAGGACCCCTCTAACCGAACTTTTAAGTATGAAATAAAATACAAAAACTTGCAACACATGCTCCCGTTTAGGCGCCGGAGAATTTAGAGAAAATCTAACATCAACATTCATAATATAAGAAAATCAGCCATTAACATCAATATTCAGAGAAAATTTGACATCAACATTCATAATCAGAAAAAGTCGGTCATCTGTCGATAGAGAATATCAGACATCAACTTTTATAATAATTAGATACTAATATCATTCATTAACAGTCCAATTTATGTATATCTGGAAAGAATAATCCTTAAACCATTCGCAATAATAAAAAAAAAAATCTGTGGCATGTACAGAGATTATTAATTAAGTTTAAGTGTCGTTATCAATTTCAGAATGGAGGCACTTTGGTTATCGATGATCATAGGTTGAAATGTAATCTTCTTTGATATCGGACTAGAATCATAAGTAATCTTCTTCTTGAATCAGATTTCCATATTTTTCCTTAACTCGACATTTATCGTTGGACTCGTCGAGGTGCTGGCCTGGATGTGGTCTTCATTCATGCCCGAAAGTATGCAAACCATAGGAGGGCTATTGCCTCTTGTGTAGTCCTTAGACTTGAACCTCTAATAAAATTTATCTTCTCTTCGTTCTTCAGCCGCTACCAGTTGTCCGAACTTTATCTCGAGATCTTTTTCAAGACCTTTGACGCCAAACGCACAGCTACGTATATATAAATTAGCTAGTCACTAGTGAAGTATATTAGCCAGTCAAATAGTAATTAGGTCACGCACCGCCTAGCGCCCCCGGTATCACATATGAGGATAAATGAACAGGTTAGAATAGCGTATACGTAGGCTAAACAATATGATTTATAGTATTGACAAGTACCAGATAGCGGTAATAGGTAGTAAATAGAGTATACAATAGTAAAACTGGGCGTCATTAAAACATATAGTCATAGCTAATAGTATATAAGAATATAGTGCCTATACTAATATATATAAGTAATATACTCTAGGTAAGTGATATATATAATTACTACGTAATCTATAGACCTCATACTAAAGGTACAAATATAACGTAGTAAATAAATCGATAGTATACGTATATATAGAGTCATATAATATATAGTAGCCTACGTATAGCTATATAGTAGTAGTATATAGGTAGCGAAAGCTGTCTACATACAGTAGGTACTCAAATAGATACGTACCGAACATAATCAGGGTAAGCACTAGGGGGCAAGCAAGGTCGCAGAGCGGTGAGGCAAGGCGCCAAGAAACTACTAGTGAACCGTACCAAAATAATTATAAAACTGATATATATAATAGAATATCGTAATAAGTCCACAATACCCTAATAGTCAGGAAAGTAGTATATAATTAGGAAATGCGAACGTCAGAATATAGTAGCTAGTGGTGGTATCTCACTCAATACCAAGCTAGGTAGAAGTACTAGTAGGTAGGGTATATATGTTATAAATTAGACCCGCTATGACGTTGGCGCAACAGCGGGATATTAGGGATCTCTGTACACATCATGGTCAATAGCAGCTACATACTTCTTAACAGCATTCAAAGATGTTACAGAGAAAAAGTATTAGACCAAGATACTAGCAAGCTATAGCTGTGAAATCATGCGACTAATTTCTGTGTGTTAATAAAAAATAGTCCCTTGTTGTGGAAAATGAAACGCATAAACTACGATGCCATGCGCACACAGTGAAGAGTCATGTGTGTACAAGAATGCGGTACTTTAAGGAAGTAAATACCTACAAAATTGTTGATTCTACCACCTAATTTAAAGTGATTAAACTAACAAATAACATGGACATCTCCCTAAGTATCCCGGAGGACATATGATCACCCAGATTGAAAGAGGTGACTTTATACTGAGGGCCAGTGCTGAAATTATAGCGAGTAAGGCGTCACGGCGGAGCGACAGTGATAACTTGCAGATGCTAACTTTGAACCATTAAAAACAACTGAATAAAGAAATGGAGAATCTGAGGCCCCTGAACAAGCAAATAGACAGGAAAGTCCTATTATATACATCAGTAACTATTAAAAAAAAAACAGTAAGAATAGGGAATAACACAAAACGACATTCGTTATCGTACAAAATTGAGAAAGAGCAGCACATATAAAATTGGAGTGATAAGACAACGTCGCTATCGCAAATGAGAATGTGAGAAAAATGACGATTGCAACTAGCCTTCGCCCAAATAATCGTGAGTTATTATGAGGATATATATCATGTCAGGGCTGCCTACCCTGTAGGTGCAATAATTAGGGTAGTATATGATAGCTAAATAGTAATAAAATATACGACGCCACTCATTATATATATATATATATTATATATTAGCAAGGTGACTAAAGCCGGGTAATACAAAGCGTAGGCCAACTAACGAGCCCCGCTAAGCAGTAGAGGTAGCTGACCCTGAAAGCTAGGTAAAGTGACCCTAGTACCCTGAGACAAATAAAAGTATCCACACTGGAATTATTAAAATAGTCGTTAAAAACTTAAATAACTATTTTATCTGTCCAGCGCTGCGTGAACGAGACTGTATGCTAAGCAAAAGGAAAAGTTCGCGCAGGTAGCGGAGCTCGGGTATAAAAGTGAAACAGCTATTTAGGGGTCAGCTCGCGCCCCCGCCCAGACGTAACACACCCCCGGCCTGACGGGACGCCCATCAATACGTAGTATATATATATATATGAACCCACCTAGCAGTATATATATAGTATTCCTATATACTTATAACTAAACTCAGCTATATATATTAGTATAATATAATATAGAACTAAGTACGTAGGAGTATAAGCTAAATAGAAAGGTAATAGCTCAGTAATATATAGTGATAATCCTCTACCAACCCGCGGTATTAACATGAAAGTCGATGAAATTGATCGTCTTTCGACAAATAAAAGAAATACAGATGAGATACAAAATTTGATAACGATTCGCACAAAACCAATCGGAAACTGATAGAAAGCCGTTGAACAGTCTCTAGAGAAGGGCACCAAAAAAAGGCTCCAAACTATGACATAAAATAGTAGGTACCTGATCCTGAGAGGTAGTATTATATACTATAGACAACGGCCAAGTATACTGAGAATCACTCAATAACCCATGATGACTAGATTATACTATAGTAGTAATAGAATGGTGAGTTGCCAAAATTAAATGATAGTACAGATAGTAGTATATATAAATATGATATAAATAGGGTGTATAACTTAGAATACGACTATATATAGTAAATAGTAAAGAATACTAAATAATTGATATCAAATATAATTCGTCGTTGCCTCGGCTGACCTAGAGCAACCAACCTGTATCGCTGAACCGGTAGACTTAATACGCGCCCAGTAGTGAATATTAACTCGTCAGGCATCTTGATATAGAGCCCCGCCAGCTATAAATGGCAAGTTGCCACCTCAATATGGATCTGTGGTAAGCCCCAGTAGAACCTAAACCTGGAAAGAGCGAATGCTTCATTAATCCCAAACCCATCCGTAGATACGAGGCCTCTTAAAACCGAATAGTGCATTTTAGTAACACTAGTTCAGCCCAAGTAAGCAAACCCACACCCTAGATCTGTATTTGTTTTCAAATAGGTCTCACACCGACACCATATAAAATCCTGAATGACCATGAATATTTAAAGCCATGTGGTAAAATGAGTTTCACAATAAATGACGTAAATATATCTTATACCAAATATTATATATACATTATGTTATCTGATAGACTGTTCATACTTTAATCATGGTAATATCATATAGTCATCTCTGAATAAATTACGTACCCCATAAGCTAACGCCTAGTTCACAATATTGTTATGAGCTATCGGAGGGTATGCCTATTTCATTTCATATTATAGCAAATTGAGGCTAAAAGTTAAATGAGATGGATATATGCCTTACTTAGGTATGTATATATTAATGTACTTAGGGTAGTTAGGTAATATTGTGTATAGTAAATATTCATAGCTTATATATTCCTTCCCACCCCCTACCATTTGTCAAGGCCTAGTTGTAGCTATCTTATTTTATTACCAATTAACACCAAAAATTTAAAAAAAAATATGTATGTTATTTAAAGATGCTGTCTATACATACAGATAAAATAAATATTTATAAAAATATAAAATATGAGATTTTTAGAGATATGCATAGATAGTATATCGTATAGGGTAATAGTTAGATATATATATAATTAAGGATATGTTATCTTTTATAGATCAATTGTAATAATAAAATCTATAATCAAATATGCAATGAAAAAAATGGAATATCGATACTAAAACAGTTAAAACTAAACATAATAATAATTTTACTAAGTGATAAAAGTACTTCTAATAAATTAATTATTTAAACTATTTATTTAAAAAAAAAGAGAGAGAGAGTTATAAAAAAATTACCAACTTCAATCTCTATATGAACTAACTCCATGCGGCAAGTACGTTTAGGGCAACGGAACTAAAAATTATAATTATTCATAAATATAAAGAATATTTAAAATCATCCCAACATTTTTTTTATACCTCTGAAATGGACCTAAAATTTACATTAAAAAATACTACTAGCAACGTTGTTTTATCAAAATATATACAATTCGTAATTAGTCTATCGCATGCCATCTTCGACAAAAGGTCAAAAATTAAAAGTTTAGATATTTGAAAATATCTTGAGGGTTTGAATTTGCTGGAAGCTAATAACTAAAATTATATCATAACACCACCAAAAAGTTAGGCTTTGCAAGCAAGAATAGTGTACGAAACTAAAAATGATTTAATTTTTTATATCACCATATTAATATTTTTACAAAAACAAATATGAGATGTATTTTATTTTTTTTAATTCAGAATTAAAATAATAGTTAATGATTTATTAAGCGATTGATATAAATTGAAAGGTTAAATTTAGTTTATGAATAAAATCTAAAATTAATTTTGAATAAAATTTTAAATTGAATTATTAATTCATTACAAAAAATCGTCATAAAACGTCATAAACCCAAGTGAAAACAATATATTCAATTAATATTTAGGCCCTATCTTAAATGTTGTATATAGGAATACCATCAGTTGTATTAACCTAGATCATATGAAAGTAAAAATTTTAGATTTATAATAAATACTAATTAAAAAGAATAAAAATTTTGATATAAGAAGTTCGGCAAGAGAGTAGGTTACATTAATTGAAATATTTAGTTAGTGTGTATTTAATGAGATAGTTTTTATATAGAAAGATGAATTGAGTATCCTAGTTTTCAATTATCCATTACACAAATGTTGAGATATTATGTGTGTTCCATATGCGAGTCTATAGTGGATAGTCATAATCTATAATTATTACAAGTGAATATGTAAGTTTCAATTATGCGAAAGACTAGATATCTTTATCAAATATGCAAGAAGTAGGTTAACCAACTCCTCGTGATGTGCCAGAACCTAAATCCAACAGAGACTATTTAAATTGATAAACATTGCTATTGAGACCAATGCTAATCCTCGAAGAGCCAAATGTCAATACATGTCTTGGAAAGCAGAGAATCCACTACACAAATTCGTATTGCCTGTTATATATTAGTAATTAAATAAATTATAGTTTATATAATAAAATGTAATATAAGCTAGTAAAATAATTTACTAAAGTAAGATCATGTGTTACAAAAATTCTACTTTTAAGAATAAATATACAAATTTATTATATTAAAAGAAAATACTTTAGTACATATCAAAGAATATATCTACCTAATATCACCTAATATATTTGTGAGATTGAAAAATTATATTAGAAACCTATATATGAATACCTTTTAGACTTATGGGCCTCCTGATAAGATGATGGCTGATCTACCCCATGAGACTATATATATATAATATATATATATAAATGATATCCTCTTGAAATAATAATAACAAAATAAGTCGTATATAGTATAAATTATTAATCTCAAATTTAAGCCATTTCCTTACTCTCTCGTACATCTCCCTCTCTCTCTGACATCTCTCTCTCTCTCTCTACCCTCTCTCTCTCTCTCTCTCTCACATTCATCTCTCGCTTCTCTCTCTCTCAATCTCCCTCTCTCGCTCTCTCACTCTCTGCTCTCATCTCTCTCTCTCTCTGCTCTACTCTCTCCTCTCTCTCTCTCTCATCTCTCTCTCTCTGCTCAATTTTCATTACGACACAAATGTCTTCGGCCCATATAACTTATATAGTATATATAAGTAAAATATATAAAATAGAAATAGAAATATATAGGTAAGATATATATGAATATAAATAGATATATAATTATATAGATATAGGAATATAGTACTATAGTATATATATATATAAAATGAATTAGTATAATAGAATAGTATAATAAGAGAAGAGTTATAGCTCAATACAGCGTACTATAACAGCGATAGCTCACAGCTAACCGTATAAATATGAGTGAATAGAATAGGCCTATAGCCCCCTACCTAATAGGATTAACCTAAAGTACAATAGAATATATATATACATAATAAATAGTAATATTTTATATATATATGAGGATATATATATTAGAAGTATATATAATATGTAGTAAATATATATAATAGAAGATATAAATAAGGCAACCACTATAGGAGATTAGGAAAGAAAGAAAATATAATAATCTGGATTCTTGTAGGGAGTAATAATATAATATAGTTCAAGTTACTAACGAGATAGTAAATAGTATATAATGAGAGATATATATATATATTAATATTAGAATATATAATATTATATGAGATATAATATAAATATATAGATATATTAATAATTATAAGATTATAATATAATTATATATATTAATATATATATAATATATTATTATATATATATAATTATATATATATATTATATATTATTAATATATATATAATTATGTGTTATATATACTACTAATACACAGTTTTAATTTCCTAACTTTTACTAAACTGGGAGTATATCTTGTATTAAAGTACAAGATTAATTGTACTAAATTAAGTAATCTTGTATTAAGTGAGCCCGCCAGTTATATATAACACATAATACTCTCTCTCTCTCTCTTCTCTCTACTCTCTCTCTCTCCCCTCTCTCTCTTCGACTCCTCTCTCATACTGCCCTCCAGTCGTGCTCCGCTATCAAACATTCTAATGGATGTTATCGTTTAAACCCAACCATGAGAACGATACTTAAAACTAATGGGTAATTAGTGAGTCACCTAAATAAGTCAACTCTTAAACCCCTAATGTATTATTATGTTATATGGCCAGACGTACACCCCTAACCCTATAAATGTAACCCATATAGATTAAATTAAATAACCATTGAATTATAAATAAAATATATAATAATATATTAATAATTAAATAAATATATATTATAATATATATAGTTATAGTAATTCTTAACAACGATATATGATAGATTATATATAATATAGTAATAGATATATATATAAATAGATTATATAGTAATATATATATGATATTATATATTAATAAATATTATATATATATATATATATATATAGATATAGTATTGTAATAGTGATCTTATAATGTATTTATGTATATATATAAAGTACCACCATATGAATATATATATATATATTATATATATTAAAGGCGGAGGCGAAAATTATTGACGTGATTTGTGGGCGGTGCTAAATGGATGACGAACCTATTTTTCATCATAATATAAGAAGACGTGATTTTGAAAATATGATTAATAATTATTTCCCATGGTTTTTAAGACAGGAATATTACCTAGGTAAAACTAATTGACTTATGACCAAGGGTCTGTTACTTAAAATGAGAGGTACAAATTCGAATACAACGGACAGATTCTGGCAACCTGAAGTTTAATACCAAATCTGTCAGTCTATCTAATAATAAGCCTACATTTTTTAATGTTTCGTTGTGTGCAATACGTCTAGAAATATATATATATATATATATATATATATATATATATATATATATAGATATACAGTTATAGCTGTACGATTACAAATACATAATATATTTCATATTAATATATATATATATATATAAATATAGAACATATATATATATTATATATATATATATATATATATATATATAATATAATATAATATATTATCATATATATATATATATATATATATATATATAATAATACTATATATATATATATAATAATATATATATATATATATACTATATATATTATTGTCATAATTACCACCGCCACGGGCAGAACCCTAAATCTAGGAGGGTGTACTCAATTTTAAGTCTGAGCCAAGACTAGCAAGAGAGATCAAGCTCACATTCACAAGCCCGACCAGTGACGAACCTGGCGGGTGCTGCCAACTAAGCGAGAGACCCAGTTCGTCATTGCACTGTTAGTTGGGCGAGTGCTCTACGCTGAGCTACCGGACGCTTTTTTTGGTGTTTGATCCATCCTTCTTAACTATACGAAAGGAAAATCTGTCGTACGAGGCCGACTGCGTCGAACTGGTCCATATATAGTATATATAATGTCCATTTTTCCATATTATATATATATATATATATATATAGTATATAATATATATATAATAATATATATATATATATAATATATATATATATATATATATATATATATATATATATATATATATATCGTGGAAGAAATATATGCATGCTCGCATTATAAATTATATATAAAAATTATGTCCCAGGTGGGTTTTGAACCCTTACCTATGATGTTAAAACCACAGTTTTACCTCCCAGCCACAATAGGCTAAAATGAAATCTACCAAGGATTGATGATATTCCCATCGGTTATCCTCCGGAAGACTTCCCCGCCTACACTCGAGCCAGGGGCAAGACTTGGTAATTTTTTATCAGCTATATTGTATGGATGAAAAGAAATGCATTGGCTCGCATTACAAATTGTACATAAACATTATGTCCCAGGTGGGTTCAAACCTTTACCCTTGATGTTAAAACCAAGAGTTATACCTCCCGAGACCACGATAGGCTAAAAGGAAAACTACAAAGAATTGATGATATTCCACCATCGGTTATCCTCCGGAAAACTCCCCCGCCTACACTCGAGCCAGGGGCAAGACTGGGTAAATTTTTTTATCGGGACTGCATACTGTATGGATGAAAATAAATGCGTGCTCGCATTACAAATTGTAACATAAACATTATGTCCCAGGTGGGTTTGACCCCTTACCCTTGATGTTAAAACCAAGAATTTTACCTTCCAGCCACGATAGGCTAAAAGGATAAGTCCAATTTTCGCTCCTCCTTAAAATGGACATAAAATTCGGAATTATTTTGGCCGGATTTTGACCCTATAAACCACCGAACTGTAGCTTTTTGTCCCCCTTAAACGTTGTTTTTCCGGTAATTTTCTGTACTGTAGTATTCTTCAGAATCCTCTCTCTG